>BMAT01003622.1:99491-109796 GCA_019649035.1 Elysia marginata
ACGGAACTTAGATAAAACGCTCTTAGGCAACTTTTTATATTCAATTCCGCACCAATTTAGTAGATTTGGTCAGCACCATTTCGACACCCAACTGATGTACGGTGTGTCCTGAGTCATGCAAACTTTTTTGGAAGAGTGAAAATTTGGGCATTCCCGGTACATTTTTAAAAAAATTAATGACACGAAAGAGTATAGGAGAACTAAATTTTTTTAATATATCTCCATTCAAATTGATTTCAGTGTGTCTCTGGATTGTTTCGAAAAAAAATGGAATATTCAATAACAATAAACAAATAAACCAGTGTCGATTCCCTACAGTTGTTCAGAACAAGTTTAATAATAGTTGGAGTTTAGAAATCTGAGACGGCAGTGTAAGGAAATGATAGATTCCTTTTTTTATGGCGGCAAGTAGCGGTAGATCAGATAGTACATTATAACAAAAAAGTGCATGACTGTAGTCTTTACTTTATTGCTTTTAGAAAAACGTGAGAAAGGGGCAAATTTATTTATTATGAACGAATAAAAAGCAGGTTGAATGGAAGGAAATTAGTCAAAGCTATAGACTGCCTTCCTTTTAGATTAGCAAAAAATCTTCTCCTTGTTAAATAACACAAAAAATATAAATAGTACTTATCTCTTTAGTAAATTATTGTTACGAAAAAAAAAAAACAACAATGAAAGCTAGGTGTGTTTAGTGGGATTGTTATATAAAATAATTTGTTTTTTTATATATACGGTCATCCTTTTAGATTAAATAATCTTCTCCTTGTTAAATGACCCCCAAAAATATGAATAGTACTTATCTCTTTGCTTAATTATTGATAGGAAAAGACAATAAAAGCTATATGTGTTTAAATGTCATTTTTGTGTAAAATAGTTTGGTTTTTAATGGAACATTTTTCATACTAGAAACCTTGCGCGCCGACGACGATTACGTATGACGTAGTAACACCCATAGGCAGCGTGGGTTTTACTGCAGACGATTCGCTGATGGGTTCCGTTATCCCATCAGTCATCTTGAATTTCCTCCGCTATGGGCTTCGTCCCCCTGAGCGGTCTCGTAGCGCATAAAATCTATTATCAAAAGATGTTGACTCCGGTGTGAAAGATAAACAGTGGTCTGCCGTGCCTTAAATCATAATGGGGAATGTTAATGATTGCCTACGTTATAAAACATTATAATGAACTACATGATAACAAATAGCTCCCTATATTTCACTCACCTTGTACTCATGCTATCCCTGTCGTCTTGCTGTGCCAGGTCTGGAATGTACCGACCGGTTTGGTGACCCCGAGCTGTGCAAGACCTGGCAGGAACAGGGAGAGTGTGACGTCACTGATTGGATGCTCGAGAACTGCCAGAGAGCGTGTGGTCTCTGTACTGTGGGTGAGTAGTACAAAATAGCGTCTAACGACCCGTCAGATGAGTCGAATATCAGGATTTCCAATTTAAAAAAAAAAACGTTTTTGTCAAAATTATATATTTGTGACACAACCAGGGCAAATCAAACACGTCACGTCATCAAAAGAGGAGTAAATACTAAACTCCTGGGGTAGCTAAGGTCTAGATAAATTCATTTGTTGATATTATCAAAAACCTAAATTGAAATATCACAATGCGGACCCACAAATTAACATGATTAATTTGTATTATGTTTAACATATTTCGCTATTGTTCTAATTACGCGTTACAACATATATTATGAGACCACTATTCTTTCCTTAATTCCACTTCAATTTTTAGAAAATACGATCAAAGGTTAATAGACCACTATTTTGTGTGGGGAGTTTTTTATCAAGTGGTCACCTTGTCCTGTTTTTCTTCGCAGATGAAAATGAAGACGAAAAATTCTTGAGAATTATGGAGGACATTTATCGATATAGATACAGGGAATTCCCAGAGCACGGCTCCTTTGTTGGTTTCCATGACTACGATGATAAATTGGAGTCGTTCACGTTAGCAGCGTTTCAGCGCAGGAAGGTTTGTAATTTGTTCTGGCACGTATTGCCACGTTTTGATACCAAATAATGAAAGCAGGTTTTGTATAAGAGTAAAAATTTTTTAAAGAGTAACAATGTAGAGCAGGATAAATGAAGGTTGGGGAGGGGGGGGTCACGGGCAGCGGGTGAAGAGAAAAAATCCAAACAATTTTATTTGAAAACAATTCAGACCAGCTGCATTAATGCGCATCTCAAAATTAATAGTTATGCGGTGTAATTCCCTAAGTTGTATGCGATTTAGCAGAGAAAACTCTAAAGATGTCTTAAACTTCTTAGTGTGTAACTGACTATCTCTTTGTCTTTGTTGTGATAAACATGTATGAATTTTTTTTTATTTTTTTCATTTCCACTAAACGTCTTTCTACATAGATCGCATGGTTCAAAGTTATTTGCTGGTCTGGACTTTTTTCCCCGAAGATATTTTTTCACTTAAAAGACTATAATTGTAATAAAGCGTATTTTTTTCAGTTAACTATCACAATGGTTGTTTTTGTTTACTTTATTCTGTAAACAAATTTAGGGCCGATAAGGTAATTTATCTTTTTACTATATTTAAACGAAAAGAACTCGAGACGTATTTCCTGCAAAGGCTCTATGACTTTCAAATGTCAGTTTTTATGCAGCTTGTGGCTCTTTCTTAGAACCTGGATTTTTTTTCTTCCTTCTTTTGATGTCAGCCTACCTCAACGATTCCCTTTTCGTTTTACAATTTTATTCTATTACGAGTCTGTCTGTCTCGGTCTGTCTTTCTGTATCTCTCTGTCTCTGTCTCTCTGTCTCTCTCTCTCACTCTCTCTCTCTATCAATCTATCTATCTCTCTATCCCCTCTGTCTTTGCCTCAATAATGCAAACCAATCTAACAGGTTTTAAACAGCATATAAAGTTGAATATGACCTTCTATGTCATCAATTTCAATTTTAAGACATAACGAGCCGTGCGAAGATGTGCTGATAAGCTTCCCCTTAAGAGAACATAAAATAGAAGCTGTGAAAAGGCAGCGAACGAGATGCATGTGTGTCAAAGGGACACAATCATGACCTGTAAAATAAGTTTCGTTTTACCTCCAGCTTTTGACATGTTTATGCTAATCCCAAAGCTTTGAGACGAAGCTTTTACCCAGGTCTCGCTGACATTTACATGAAGGAACATAGTGGACCTTGTCCCTCTTCAAACAATGTGTAGAATTTGTTGGAGAGTCGTGAAATTTTGACACTTCCCTCGTTCAGGCGTTGGCAGATAAAAGGCATGGCCTGTGGTACAAATGAAAAATGAGCGAGGATTTACACAACATAAACCAGCCCACAGACAGAGGCATAGAGAGCTATGCGTGATCGTCCCATGACAAATGGTAGAATCTGTTTGGGTTGGTGTGGGTTTTTATCAATTTGCTATAGGCCTATTCAAGGAGTTATAATTTGGGCAGTCTTTTGGTTCGTTTTTAAACTAAGCTAGAGATTCTAAAAAGATAAAAGATTGGTGGACTTGAAAAAGAGAGGGAGAGATTTAGAAATAGTGAAAAATATGAATGAAAAAGGAAAATGGGAAAAGAGAGAGAGAGAGAGAGAGAGAGAGAGAGAGAGAGAGAAATCAGGAGGTATTATTTGAGAGAATACAGAAGAAGAGGAGGCGACGTGAGATGAGATAAGGCAGATGGAGAGATAGGTAGATGCAAAGCAAAAGAGTTCAAGATAAAGAGAGGGTGAGGATAGATCGACGAAGAGTCGAGTGTTACATCAAGCATATCACAAAAATAGACTTAAGTGGTTTATAAGTAAAACTCTAAACACCGCATTATAAACCCGCTTCAAAACACCGAGGCAGATTCTCTTGTTTAGCCTCGCACGTAGGACTCTGTATCTAACTTGCCCTACGAATGTGGATGTATCTTCGTCAAAGGGCTAACAACAAAATATGGCCTGAGCCAGCCTTGAACCCCCCTCCCCTTTCTCCATCCCCACCCCCTCCAATTGTGAACAATGTCAATGACCTGATCGGTTAATTGACACATCTTCTCGTTCGCCTGAAATGAAAATTTGGAAAATACCGAAGTCCAATTAAATGTACACTCTCAATATGGCCTTTGAGTTAAAGACATACAAATTTTAATTAAAAAAACACGTTTTTGAGAACATCTTACAACATACTATAAAAAGTAGCGTAGGCCAAAAAGCCAGTGATTTTTCATTATTATCTGTTCCCTCCGTGTTTATTGTATAACATGTTGTATAACTATACATGAGGCAGCAGATTGTCTGAGATGCTCCTATCAGATCCCATTCCACGCTAGATATAATGCAGTAACTGGCATTCTTAGGCCCAGGTAGTCACCAAGTACGGAGCCATCCTGACTGACAGTCGTCTGTAAAGTACAGACATGAGAACCTGGAGAAACAATGATAAGGGGAAATTGTTAGGATAGCTATCGCAGGGCTTTGCTGAAGAGGCTCATAGAAATCTAGACTTTCTTGTAATCATAAGATGGCGTAGACTTAGCTAAGTTCAGAACCTAAAGTAGATAGCTTGTGTCAGCCTAACTTTTATGGTTTTGGTTTTCGGAGTTTGTTTTTTTTAAAGTTATTCACACTAGCCGTCACTGATGAATTTTTTCTACTTTTATCAAACTGTCTATGTGGTTTAGTAAATTAAGATTATAATGTCATTCATGAGAACACGTTTCATTATTATATAAAATATGCGGTTTGATCGCACTATCTGAGTTTTGCTTCAATTCAACAAGAGTCAACACTATTAATTTTCACTAAAAACCCTCTTTACTCTTTACATGAGTTTTACGACGGACCAGTACCAATCTTCCTTCTGAGCTCAAAGAACGATGCCAGTTAAAACGCATCACTACAGCATACTAACAAGAAACTCCACTGCCTAAAGTTGAGTACTCCTTCAGCGCTTAGTTGAGGCGAGAAAACGCGCACAAAGAGCCTTTCCTATGGATTGAAATTTGGCAAGCCAAGACAGGGCTCGAACTAAAGCCTCCTGGGTGCCGTCGCTGAGTGGTGTAGTTGTAAACCATAAAGCTACACATGATATAACGACAATGTAAAATAAATTCCAAGACTTGTAGCGGAGTTATGTACAGGTATATTAGGTCTAGACTAGAAGAGATTAGACCGGCGGCTTAACCCGTGTCGCTGTTATTGGGTTGAGATAACTTGCTCACGCCGGAGGTCAAGATACCCACCGTTATTCCAGGGGGAACAGCTTACCCCAGGGATAGAGAGATGCTCCCTCGTTATCTCTCAGACCACCAGATTGCAAAGTGGGACAACTAAGAGGTCGTCGGGGAGTGTTTAAGATAAAAAACATTAATACTCTTTAGCTGAGTGGTTCTCATCAAATGCGTTACTTAACATCTGAAACGCCATGTCTGGTAAAAAAATTCATGGTACAAATCTTACATTTTTATTCCTTGTTTATGAGCTACATGATACATTCTTAGGGCGTTTTAGCTAACATTGTGTTTGAATGTCAGTTTAAAGCTCTTTATGTGATGCGTGGGCGTTAGGGAATAAAAACAAAGCTCATTGTCCCATGTTTTGCAGACATTCGTTTATTTCTATAAAGTGCAATACAGAGTTTAGCAGAGGTCAGGTCTAGTTTTCTTCCATGCCTTTACAAAACTCTTAATATTCCCTTGAATCCCAATAAAGCAAAGACTTTCCAACAATGGTTCTGACCTAAATCCACGTCACAACTTGGGAAACTAATCCCTTCCGCCTTTGTTCCTGCAGATTGGACGATAGGAACAAAAATATTACGCAGTTTGAATAAAACGCTCTAAGACCAATTTTGATACGCAATTCCGCAATAATAGGTAGATTCAAGTCAGAACTTTTGCAGCCATTTGACTTGTTTTTCCTTCAATTGCGGTTTTAACTTAACGCCTTTTCTGAATCTCAGTCTCTATCTGTCTTTTTCTCTTTTATTTATCATTTGATCGATGTATCTATCGATTGATTCTTTCTATCAATTTATGAATCTAAATTCTATAAATATTCCTGCTTATCTATAACAATGTCCTGTTTATCTGATTATCCAATATTCTCTTCTTCCTTTCCCCTCTTATTTCTCTCTCTCTCTCTCTCTCTCTCTCTCTCTCTCTCTCTCTCTCTCTCTCTCTCTCTCTCTTAATTCTACATTTTTTTTTCTCTTCGTACCCTTTTACCTCCCTGTTCCGTGGTATCTTTTCCTTAATCCTGCGTGTTGCCTCGAAAGATGTTTTACATTTCTGGGTTGTTTTTTTTTTTAATTCGGTATCATTTTTTTCAAAATCTTTTTGCCATTTGACTTAAATAAATAGATTATATTAGTTTCTCTGTTTACATACTGATTAAAATTTTTATTTCTTAAAGTTTAACGTAACCTTGCGTTCGTAAGTCAGGCTTTCAGTTATCTTCATTTGAAGTAAAACATCTTTTTATTGTCTTTAACCAAAAATGATTTTTTTTCCTACGTGCGCAACTCTTCTCAGTTGTGCAATTTGTGTCATAGTTCCTCAGTCTGGTGGTTCTTTCATTGGACGTGTATGCCATACTTAAGTGCATGTTTCTGAATCGGAGACATTTTGATAAAATTATGTCCCTAAAATATTAGATGAACAATTTTTTTAACATGACCCGCCTTCTTTTTCTAATTTTTGTGCTTAACTGGCGCAGTACAAGCCCAGCCACCGAACGTGAACACATAAATAATGTCCCTCCCTCAATGTTTAACGTTGAATAAAAACCTGGCCAGCACACCCACAATTTGTTACGACAGACATTGAGAATTCCGCTTTGTCTTTAACTTAATCAATGGTGTTATTCATACTTGTCTTTCAAAGTTTTTTTTCTGTTCTACGCAAAGCGGTAGTTCTGAAACGAGGTTAATTATCTTGCAACCAATGCAAACCGGTCAAATGTCGCAATTTCATAATTCTACGGCGTTGCCCATTTTGAATTGTGTATGTTTTTAAGCTTCCAGGCGTCAAAATTGTTATAAAATTATCATCATTCTTTATAAAGATATTTAAATTTTTTGTTGAGTTAAATAACGAAGAAAAAAGGGAAAAAATAAGCTTTTAGACGGTGTTTTCTTAATGTTAAAAAATGCGACGCTAAAATCATTTTCACTGATTTCACGACATTTCGTCACCTAAGCATGACTTTTATCCCCCTATCTAGGTCAAGACAGAGGAATTTATAGAAAAACTGCGTAAGTTGGACACGAAACTGATGTCCAAAAAGAACAGGCGAGAACATCGAATACTGACCTCCTATCTCCAGGCGTTTGTGGACGGATACAGGTGGCGCAAGTAAGTTTGTTGTAGTCATGTACGTGGGAGATGTGGAAAGGAAAAAAACGAACAGAAAAGGGTTGTGAGATAAGGTGAAAAAAAACCTCAAAGCAGATACAGAGTAAGGTCGTTTTTTATGTTATATAGAAATGATATGAAATAGTGGGAGGAAGCCACAGTCTAGTTAAACAGCGCTAGTTTTTCTTACATTAACCATTCTTTTTTGCCTGGGTTACTATATCTACACCTTACAAGGTAATCTGAGCGAAGCGCCTACAGACAACCGTAAAGATTTGCATTTTGGAAAAACTGAGACAGAAAAAGAGAGGGGGGGTGTCAACAAATTGGTTTTAATATAATGTATTGTGTAATTGCCTTCTTATAATTGTCTCTTTGTTAATGGGATTGAATATCATTAATCCATGGTCACCACGGCGCTGTATATAATTGTCTGCCACGAGCCATCGTCCAAATTGCATCGTATATGGGAAAATTGCATGAAAAAAGAGTTCCCGAGTCCTGGCCGCCAGCCGGACCAGGTGCTCAAAATATCCAGCGGAGACAGATGTTTTTGCTGTGGCCGCCGGCGAGTCCCACCGGAGCTAATAAATATGGCACAAAAATTCAAATGTATCTAAAAAGAATGATCCTAAAATCGTAATCCTGGTGCAACTCTAATGTTGTTTGATACCAAACACGAAAAAATTGCTCCAACATGAAGCAGAAAAAAAATTGATCAATTTATGGAGATTTGCCTAGTCTTAATAGTTGCCTCACTCAGCGCCTTGGAAATTTAGGGGATTCCCCCGTTCCCCGGCATAACCAGCGTCCTGATCGCAGTGTGAATGTCGACAAGTGAACGGCGGCGAAGCCGGGTGCCGTCACGGCGTGTGTCTTGGGCGCCATGTGGTTGATAGTCTTATAGACATGTAAGTTAACGTTCAGCTTGGTTGTCATCTGTTTTAGATTGTTTAAGCAATAGTTACAACTGTGGGTACCACAATTTTAAACTTTTGCTGAAGTCTAAGCTAGGATATGCAAATTTTAGGAAAATTTACCAATGGATAATAATCTCATTTTTACATAGAGGACCTTTGACCTTTACCACCGCCCCACTCTTAACCTTTACCCCCATGTCATGCGCAGATACGGCCCGTTGAACTCTATGAACTTCTTACAAGGCCTGAGCCGCGGTCCACAGTGGCCCTACTGGCATCGCCTGGAGACTTCCGCGGACTTCGAGAGATACCTCAAACGGCTGGCGGCAGTCCCTACCCAGGTAGGTATTACCATACCCATACACTGACTTGCAATCCTAGGTATTGAGAATGAGAATAGAGCGCAAAATTATCGTTCTTGCCAGTAAGCAATTGACTTCAAAGAGGACTTTTTTAAAGAGGAACAATAATTTGCGGTCTAATCTCATTTCCGATAAGAAGAGAGGTAATGTGGAGAGGGGGGTGTCTCGTATGCCTCAGAATAAGAAGTTACCGAACAAATAATATTATTGACTTTCGCGTTCCAGCCCTCCTACTTGGACGCCTCAGCTTCTCTTTGGTCTTAAGTTGAGAACGTTCTGCTTTGTGATTGTTTGTCTTGTGCGATTGACTTCAGCTGGTTGAAATTTGTTTTTGGGTCTTTGGTTTAAGTTGTCGTATTGGTAAGTAAGAAAGGCCCTAGCTGATGATGTTCAGCAGACAGACAGAAGGTTCGAAAGGACAAACTGTGAAGGCTGAGGAGAGAGAGAGAGAGAGAGAGAGAGAGAGAGGGAGAGATTAAAGTGAGATCATACAAGAACATATTGTAATTTATTCTGGGTCTGTAAAACTTAAAGGATAACAGTGCCTGTTGTGGTAGTATGTCTAACAGTTGCCTCCTTTGTTAAGCACCGCAAGTTACGAGCCGATCCAGCAAAGAAGATTTCTGACCATCTCTGGACGGCTGATCTGTTTTCGCTTTTACATGGTGCGTTGCCATGTGAAAGGATGTAGGTCATATATGCGGACAGATTTTTTTTTCAAAGTCACCAGTCCAAAGACCGTGCAGAGTCCTTCGCATGGGATACGCGTATTGTGAAACGGGCTTAGGAAAGGTTTGTCTTGGAAGATTATGGCAGTGGTAGTTTATGAACGGTTTTGGCGGTTGACTCAATGATGACGATAAAAATATTCTTATGGAGTTTTGAAAACGAATGCAGAGTCATCCAATTCTATCATATTTTGTATTGCATTAGTCGTAGTCTAACTATATACCTACAGTTTAAAGTATAATCTTTCACTTGCAGTCTTTGGGTCATCAAATTTATTTCAAACGGAAAGCTTGTTACATTGATATCAAATATATTGATTATTTCCAATATGCATATAAATTTGTAAATAGATTGAATAAAGATTGAATTGAATAAACTAAATAATTATATGAATCATCCACCTCCTCTTTTCCAACCTGATAGTTAACGGTTTTGATGTAATGGACTACACTGGAGTCCATTTAGCTAGAACTCTGATAACTCGAAATTTGGATAATTCGAATCTGTTTTAGGATGCTTATTTATTTCTTTGTCAACTATCCTTAAATCGAAGTTCTGATATTTCAAACTGAATAAGCTCTTTCCAAGCACTTCGACTTAAGCGAACAGCACTGTGATTTGTATACTAGCTAAATAAGATTTTATCATTTTTTCCTTTAAATTGGTAGTTGTTGTTGTTGGGTTTTTTTTTGTTGTTTTCTTTTTGCACATGCTATACATATACCAACTTTTGACTGAAAGAGAAGGTTTTCATAAAAAAATATTCTTCATACGCTAAAGTAAAATGGCATAAATGGTGAGGTGGTCTACAGGTTAGAATTTTTGAATTACCATTTTCTATCATTGTTGTACCATTTTTATACCATTATATACCATTTTCATACCTTTTTTTAACATTTTCTACGATTTTCATAGCGAATATTTATTGCCTTCCAATAGATTCAAAAATTTACAGCTCCAGCTTTTCTATAGCCTGAGATG
>BMAT01003623.1:75579-85743 GCA_019649035.1 Elysia marginata
CATCAATCCCTGTGATCTATTTACTACTTAATTATAACTTTCAACCGGTTTCAACAAAATTAATTCATTTCGATGTCAGCATCAATCTTTTAAGATCTATTTACCTCCTAGTTTATCCAAGTTTAATAAATTTTATCACCAGAGTGCAATATTTTTGTAATATATTATGTTTACTACATGTATCTACTCAGAGACATGATGTGTATGCTTTTACTTCTATGTGATATGTAAATTTTTACCTGATTGGTTTAATTTGTATTTTTCTACGTTAATTATATACTAGCCTGCTTTTTAACGTGCTGAAAAGATAAGTTTCCAATGTATTTATATATTTGGACAATAAACTATTCTTATTCTTATTCTTATTCTAGTCTGCTAATCATAACACCTGTAGTTATTTTATAGGCCCTCGCGTTTGTTTGTTTTTCTCAAAACTTTTTATGTTCTTTTTTAAAGGTTTTTTTTAAAGGTTTATTCCTTTTGCTCCTCGCTTATATGACGAAACTCCTCCTTTGCCTCCCCCCCCAACCATCCCACTGCACTATCTTCTTCTTCTTCTTCTTCTTCTTCTTCTTCTTCTTCTTCTTCTTCTTCTTCTTCTTCTTCTTCTTCTTCTCCGTCTCATCATTATTATTATTATAATTTTTATTGATATTATTACCATTTTTGCCCTTTTTCTTCTTTTTTTTAATCGTTGTCGTTGTCACTGCAGTGATAATTTTCAGAAATATATAAACTGATTACTTGTCTTTTCAGCCAGCAACAACCATTAGTTTAAAAAATTTACGACTATCTTCAAAAAAGCTCCTGAGCCATACTTTGGTCGCTTAACCCTAGCGCATATTTCGAGCCTAACCTTGAATTTCACCAGGTTCCTTGGCTAGCAGCGTGCGCTGTGTGTGATGGTGTACATAGCTGAGTGTATGCCATCCATAGGGTAGGGCTGGGCAATATTATCCCTCTTCTACTATTCTTAAGTTTCGATGTACCGCCCTCGTACACATTGCATGCATCGGGATATCGTGGGCTTGATATCAGCATTTGGACCTCACCACTCAGAAGTCACCTAAAACCCAATATATCTCTTTTCAACAGAAATGCTGCAAAAACGTATAGGCATTGGCTGATCTCGATTAGTACTGCAGTACTGTAGACCATTGACTGCGAGAACTGGCTCCAGTCTGGTCTCATATTAAGTCGACCAACAATCGAGCTTTAGAGATTTCGACATCACGTCAACATTCGTGTTCTCCGAGTGCAGACATCGAGGAAATCCATACATCGACATCTGTGTTCTCGGCGCTATCACAACGAGTGCTTAATGTATGATAAAAGGAAAGATGGATTTGAAACGCATGCAAAATTTAGCATTTCTTAATAAGCTAGCAATAGCTGTCTATTCCAGAGATGTTTTGCGGTGGTGTCTTACAAGTCAATATTTGTAGCCATGCCAACAACAATTATTTTAATATCTATAAACATTTCATCAAATCATCACTTCATAATATATGAACTTAAAGAGAGGTGACTCGATTAACAGATGTTCCCCTAAAAGTCTCAACCCTGCACTCTGTATTAAGAAGGTTGTACAAAATGTGCTGAACACTCCCAATTCTCAAAGTTATCTGAAGCAAGAGATGAATGTAATTTCTGAACCCACTTGACGTGAGTAATTGCCGCAGGCTTTGGGTGCTCAGGTGCGTTATCGTGGCTGATAAAACCTTACACAGCGACAGGTAACAGCCAATAAGTGGTGATGTTGGTTCAACACGGTAAAACTAATGTGTAGAACACACGCGCTGGTGGAAAACGCAGAATTTGTATAAGTCAGATGTGAAACTGACTTATAAAAAGCCTCGTATTGAATTAGAATCGTATAATGGTTTGCTGGCACCAACATAACATACGTGAGAGAAAGATGTAATAGAGTTATCGAAAAGTTGGCAAAGTGTGGTATGTTCAAACCGCTTAGATACCCACCGAATGGTTAACAAGGAATTTGATATTTTTAATAGTGTCATAACAACTGTGTCTGTGGTTACTTGCAACAGGTGCTATTTTAAATTAAAACCAAATTTAAAAAATAGGGCACAAGAACTAGCGTAAATGCGGTTATCAAACCGTTTCCAATGCCAATAATAACTATTTTCAGCACGATCTGCTTAACAGAAAATTAGAGCATAATAGAACATAGAGAGTCTGAGACTACAAAGAAGACATAATAAAAGAATTTTTCTTTTAAACTTTAGTCCGAAGAGAAGAGATAGGAAAAGTGAATCAGTAGGAAATGGAATCAGAAACATATCAAACGGAAATAGAACCAAGAGAGGGACAGGGAGTGCTAGCCCCATACTGTTAAACATGCAGAGATAAAAGTGCCAGCGGTCAAATAAGTGTTCGTGAAATCGCGTTTGATCGCATTTTGTGGGTGCAAAATAAGATGAATACATGAACAAACTTTCTGTTTCTATTTCGCAGTGTATAGCGCGATCCCTTTCAATATCTATCGCAATTTGCAAGGCTTTACCCGTAAGGAAACTAAAACTAGATCTAGATGCTTTCTGCAAGACTTGTACATGATTGTGTCTCGCAAACGGTCCAAATGTCGTGTTTGTCGCATTAGAGCGCGTTAAATTTTTAACAATATTTTTTATTAAGCTTTCAAATGGTGGCTTCGATACCCGCCACCTCGTCGCTTTTAGTGATGATTGCACTCTTACCCCCTACTAATTAAATCATACATGGAAAAAATATGATTAAAATCTTCCGCCGCCGAAGGCAGACTCGAGGCTACATTATTTCCCTCAGCAGGCCGATACACACTGAAGCAAATTCAACTCATATTTCAGAGCATTAACGTACGACTGCTTATTAGGCGCTCAGATTCTCACATTCCACATATTTCAATGCACTGCCTTTAGCCAAGAACCCATTTTACAGGTGGTTGGCCTGAAGAAAGTGTGGATAATTGCTTTCCCTCAGGCGGTCACAACATGTGTCGTGGCTGGGAATCGAACCCGAGACCGCCGGATCAAGAGTCCTACGCGTTAACCGATGAGCCACGCTGCTCTACAGATATACTAGGAACTACCGCCCCTTATAAATTACTCTTCACAGCTCAAAAAAAATTTAAACCTAAGAATGATTTCAAAGCTCTTTTGTTTTCTCAGGTCGCACCACAATAATGTTCAGGGGTTCTCAAATAAAATCATGGCGTTACCTTCTTATTCAACACATTTTTTTTTAATTCACGCTTTCTAAAAGGCGGGAGGATAATTATGTATTTTATAGTTACTGGAATAGATAATTATATTTCCCATGCGTTTGTCAAACTACAATATTGTCTTTCAAGTTCCACACTATTTTTAAATGTGATTCCTCATACTTTCAATTATGGAGGGACCTAAAAAATATCACATGGTGAGGCAAAATGCACATTTCTTTTTATTTATTTTTTTTTTGTGAAATTATCCCCGATTGTGGATTGCAGATCCATAATAAAGTCATCAGCCTGACATTTATATATGATGGGTGGAGAAAGAGACACAAGCTGGTCTTTTTATGTATATATGAAATGCAAGTTGTTAACTCCTACTGGTCCACAGTCTTATTGTCTAAATAGAAAATTTAAAACCAAGCTGATTTTAAAGACGCTTTTATGCCATGTGCTTATAGCTGAGTTTGAAAAGTATGCAAAACTGTAATTTAAAAATCTGTCAAAACTATGGAAACTGAACATAACAATTTAACATAACAAAAATAATGTTAGTTGCGGCGAAACGATGTCCAGTTTCAGTGTGTTACTTCCTTCACTGCATCTGTTGCTGCCTTGAGTGTTACTTTTTCCCAGAAACAGATCTAACACGCGTTCTAGAGTGACAAAGCGGATAACTCTAAGCTACTGATGATTTCGAAACAACTGTGACTGGATTATCAAAGCTGAAGACCCGGTCTTACAACATACCGATTTCTCAACACTATTTGTATTCAGTTTGCCTTTTTCACCATAATGGGATTGTTGACAGAAATTAAGCAAATATTTGCTCGGGTACTACAAGTAAAAGAAAAAGCCTTGCATTATTGATTTTTCTTTGAATGACTGTCAGCTTTATCAAAATACCACTAGAAGTCTTTGGTGGAAAAAAAATCAACAAATATCGAAATATGTTCTGTAGGCTAAAATTTGTAACAACAACAACAATAATAATAATAATAATAATAATAATAATAATAATAATAATAATAATAATAATAATAATAATAAAAATAATAATGACAACAATAAAAAATACTCCTTATAATGATAATAATAATGATAATAATAATAATACCGGTAATAATACCGATAATTATTAGGTCTAGGTAACAAGAGATTTGACACATCCACCTGATGATGAAAAAGCTGGCCGTCAGGACATAATTAAAGTCATGTATATGCGTCGAATGTGATTTGATGTATGCTTAACCGAAGTGAATAAAATGGGACAGTCAACTACAGTCAACTACTAAGTATTAAGTAAAGACTATCCTTCATTGCTTTTGAAAGGCTTGTTAATGTTGCTGCTGTTGTTGTAGTTGAATATAATACATGTATTACAAACAGACTTAAAAAGAACGACTTAATCTTCGCGGTTTATGGTGTAACTTTTTTAAACCAAGGTAGTAAAGATTAGTTGGGACGATGTGCCAGATGTGTGATTAGATAGAAGATTAGTCAAATAAAAAGAACACAGCCATGTGGAAGAACAATTATAAATAAGGTCAATGAATCTGAATGAGTAATAATACACTGTGTGTTAACAATTTAGAACTTCTTACCAGCACTATAGTTGGAGGTATCAGACCCCACAAATAATCCCATGCGAAAGTGTTGCGTGTTTCGAAAACAACTGTACTTTTTTGCTGTAACATTTCCCACTTTTAAAGTGATCCAGGGCGCCAATCCCTTTCTCTCCACACATTAAATTGCCGGGAATTGGAAACTCGCCGAGAAAGTTGGGCTAACAGGTTCACCATTACTCATCCTTGAACCCAACACTGTTTTTATTTTGCAAGTTATTTTTTCAATATTCACTCCTCGCCGCCTGAGTTGCTTGCCTTTCATTTCGTTACTCCAACGATTATAATTCTTTCCATCAGTATAAAACAAACCGTTTTTTTTTAAAACCATTTAACCTTTTTACCTGGATAAAGATGTATAGGCCTGTCAAGATTCCTATTTTCTTGATTATTTACTCTCAATAGTAGGATGTCAAAAGGTGTTGGGAACATAGTTTGAACGTGAAGGTTTAACATACACTTTATCGGTTGTATGAGGAAATGTTTCGAGCGTGGGACGAGATTTTATGCATTCCCATCGTCAGTTTATGCGATAGAAAAAAAAAGACCCAGCAATGTTGTGTTTTCCTTTCTTGATTAAAGCTTTAATTGTTTTAACATTATCATCATCGTCATTATATTATTGGGGATAAATTTTAGTCTGATTATGGATGATGATGGTAGACTAACTGGCAATTTACCAGATAAACTGCAAGGTCAGCACAAAATAACTGCCTCTATTTCTGTTTAGATCTTCATCTCTTTTTTCCCACTTTTCGGCTCCCCGAGTTTTACTTGATATAGAGATAATGAGTAAGTTAAGATAAAAAAAAAATACTTTATATATGGCCGCCACAGTTTGCGACCAAACTCAATGCTACCGACCCATTGCAATATCAAGACCAGTTTCAGTAACATCGTATCTAATCTATGCTGAACAATGCCCATCATGCTCGTAGTTTACCCTCACACACACCCCCCTCGCCTTTTCTTCCCTAACCCCTCTCAAGTTTTATCAATCGCCCAAACAGCGTAAAGTAGTAATGTGGTACGCATGAAATTCACACCCTGGATGAGGTCACATTTAAAAAAATTGAGAGCTTTCATTAATTATTTACTAAACAATGATGTGCAAAAGCGTACCTGTAACTACCACCGTTCTTGCATTCTGGCCTCTCGAAAAGCTCTTGCAGCTGCAACTAACGCCATGGGGAGACTTGAGCAATTCTGCCGGGGACAAACAAAGCGCAGTATCTCCCACAATACAACTGTACATGTAATGGTTTTTAGAGCAGGGTTACTGCTCTTTGATTGTCTCAGAATGTATTACAGCAAATATGGAACTTTGATTGCCCGAGGCAATGATGGTTTTACAGCAGGGTTACTGTTCTTTGATTGTCTCAGGCAGTAATGTTTTACAGCAGTTATGGAACTTTGATTGTCTCAGGCAGTAATGGTTTTTAGAGCAGGGTTACTGCTCTTTGATTGTCTCGGGCAATAATGTTTTACAGCAGTTATGGAACTTTGATTGTCCGGGTCAGTAATGGTTTTACAGCAGGATTACTGTTCTTTGATTGTCTCTAGCAGTAATATTTTACAGCAGCTATTGAACATTTTGATTGCCCTAGGCAGTAATGGTTTCTACAATAGTTACTGCTATATGATTGTCTCACGCAGAATTTGCTGTTCTTGAAGACCTAACAGTACAGCAAAATTGTCCACAGAGAGAGTAAGTTCTGGTACTAGCCGTGTGTGACGAGTCTCCTTAATCTCAACCTTCACAAAATTCACCTCAAATGGGGAAATTTAGACACTGAACATAAAGTGAAGGATGCAGTGGAAAACTGGTTTTAAGAGCAAAGAAAGATGTTCTATCTTTAAGAACATTTTGAAGTCATACAGAGTTTGAAAATGTTGGGTTTTGCTATATGAAGAAAAAAAAAGGCTGCTGAAAATAAAAAAAAAAAGAATTTAGCATGGCATTACTCTCTATGTTAAATATTTGTTGCCACTCTTCGTAAAAGAGTATGGTACTTGTGATTTCTACTTAGACTAAAATTAGTTCATGGTATTAGCCGTTCAATACAGTTAGCAGTCTGTTATATTGGTGATGCTTGGCACCTTGTAAATATGCACGTTAGAAAAGTAAAGAGAAATTGACAATGCTTTGTTCAAATGTATTGTGCCATAATAACTATAATGCAAAACAAATAAAACCTATCTTATTTTATAATATGGCTTAACCACAGAGAGAGAGAGAGAGAGAGAGAGAGAGAGAGAGAGAGAGAGAGAGTGTGTGTGTGTGTGTGTGTGTGATTCATGGGCATGATAGAAACCTTGGGTAAGACAGCGGAACAACATTTTTAGCCACTTCTTTTTGTTACATTTTTTTTTCTTTCTCACAAACAACAAAAAAGATAAATTATTACATTGGAGGGATCTATATAACTACAACTGAGCAAAAATATTTTTAAAACATTGTTGATTAAAATGTAACATGTTCTATATGGTTTTATGTGTACGTTTTTTTCTTCTTTTTTTTTTGGGGGGGGAGGGGGTAAATTAAAATGTTGACAATAACGGTACCGACAAGCTTATATCGTAGTGAAGGCAAGCCTCCATTGCTTTAAGAGACTTTTGCAATACAGATTTAAAGTTTGTGGAAATCCATTCCTGGTTAAAGAGATTTATTAGAAGAAAACGTCAACGAGCATGAACACACGTTACTGCTGTGACGTTGTTTGGCATCATGATATAGCGCTAGACAGTTCAAGCTCCTGGTGCTACAGGTTGACATTTAGTGCTCATTCACACACATATCTTTGCTGCACTTAGGCTTTAAATGATACATGGCTGTGGGCAGTGAAAAATCTTGTCAGTATGCAAGAACAATGCGCTTTTAACTGTCGCTCCTCTGTGAGTTCAGAGAGTAGGGTTGGTAATAGACCGTTGGTGTGACCGTGGTGAACCCATGTAAAGCATATGAATTAGAGCGTAAGTAGATCAGGCGCTACAGAAAAACTCTTCTTTAAACATCCATTTTTGCATTTATAAAAAAAAAGATGAACAATCATGCAGGTGGAGAAAATCAACTATTTAGATTAAACTAGTCATGGTGAGGTAGGGCTCAGTGTATTATAGCTAGACAAGATAAGTACATTAGTGCTGAACTTAAGTCGCATACACTGCAGTGGGACTTTGAAGGAATTCACACATTTTATATATAAAGTCTATTACTTGTGTATGGGTTTAACAGGGCAGGGGCAGGCCCAAACTTGGATACTTGGGCAAACTTTAGAGAACTTACAGTTCGAATAAAGCAAGGAAACTCTCTGTAAGCACAGAGGCCAAAGCCTACATAAGACTAAGTCCATTTTTGACTTGGCTAAAACTTAAAGATTTGAGCATGCCTTTGCTTGTCTAGTTCACTAACCAGTGTGCATCTTGAGGAGAAGGGAGTGGGGCCTGATGCTGTGTTCAGTGTTGTCATCGGCCTGTCCAGGGACAAGTCAAAAGGCTATGTAGACTTATATCAAGATGATACAGCCAAGCAGATCTAAGCTAATCATCCACAAGTAACAATGTGTTGATTTTTTCGCTTTGCATTCCTATTGAGGGAACTTTCCGGAACAAAAATTCCTGTTATAAACATGTTCCACTGTACTGAGTTAATCAACTGAAAAATGGAGGAGTGGTACTGGCTTTAAAAGGTTGTAAGGAGCAAACAAAACATCTCTATATCGCAAAATTTCACAGACTTACCTACACAATTGATAAAAGAAAATCATTGGTAAGCTAAGAATAAAACCTACCAAATCTTTTTAGGTATAAAAACACAAATTCCCTTATTCAAGAAAAAATAATTCAACAAAGAGTTAAAGAGAATGCCCATCTTGCAGAGCTTTATTAACAATAAAAATTGGTAAAACTGGATTGTAAAACTAAATAAAAAAAACATAGAGTTGTATATGATATACAAACAACTTAGAATTTCATCTCTATGATTGCTGCATCAAATTCATTTGAATTTTTTAAACATCAAAAGATTATTGCACAAAAAAGTAAAAACTGGTAAAAATTCAACATAAAACTTATCCACTAAAACATACAAATATAAAGAAAACCAAAAACATTGCACTTTATTGGAGAAACTAAAAAAATGAAGTAAAAATTGAGTTTTGAATGTACACTATATATGTATATTTGAAATCTGCAAATGCATTGACAAACCGGCACATCAAACCTCTGATTTTAGTATAGGAAAAAAAGCCACATAAGAGATTTGATGTGCCTGCCATCACAACTTACATTTAGTTGAATTTACTTAATTAAAACCAAAATCAAAAGTGGCTTCAATTAAAGAGATTTTGAACAGGGTGCATAGAAAAAGGTAACATTGAATGTGCTGGGAGTAAATGATACACCTCAAGAAAAAACAACGCCGTGGAGACCTACACAGACAGCATCATAGCCATACACATAGCCAATGTCACTCTCAGTCACAATAGAAGCTTTGGTGTAGAGTGTGGACAGTTTGATTATGCTTTGAAAAATTGTGAGGCAACCAGGGTAAGCAAAAAATTATTAGCATTTTCTAAACACACCAAAAAAACCCAATGTCTTATCCCATGTAAAAGGTTGAAACAAATACACTAAATATCTTTTATACAGCCTTATATTATTTCAGTTTAGAGTAAATTGATACAAAGTTTATACTGTTTAACAGATTCTAGCTCAAATCTAATAGTCACAATAAATATAACAAGAGACCCATATAGTACATAGCATACAAAATCCACAAATAAAATGCTCTGGGGTACTGAAACAAAAGCGGATTTGCAAAAGTGAATGTTTATGGCATACAGACATTATATCTTGTACCCATCTATTTTCAGTGTGATGCCAAAAATTTTAAATTTCCCAAAGCATAAATCATTTAAAATGAAATTTTTCTCCTTTTTTTTACAAAAAAATACAAATATTTTAAAAGGCAAAAAAACATTATTTTACATATGATTTTAAAGAAATAAAAATACACATTGCAGCCTATAAAGTCAAAAGCTGAACAGTAGAAATTAGGAACAAATAATTAAAAACCAGAGACAATGACAAGACAAGCATAATTCTAAATTTAGTCGTAACACAATATTCTTTCTCTTTGGTATTTTTTTAGTTACCCTGTGAACAGCAGCTATTACAAGTTCACCTTGTACTTCAGCTTGGCTTATAGTTGTTTTGTACATTGTTCAAACAAAAACTTTTTTTTCCAATATTACATTACAGCAGCTATTACAAGTTAACCTTGTACTTCAGCTTGGCTTATAGTTGTTTTGTACATTGTTCAAA
>BMAT01003623.1:129971-146386 GCA_019649035.1 Elysia marginata
TTTCCCCTTCTGTATTATCTGTATAGTACTGATTTAATGTGTATGAATAGCAGGTCTCTATAATAATGTCCTCAGGAGATCAACTTAAGGCAGAGTTGACTGTCTTTATACTTTTTTTTTCTTTAAGGTCGAGCAAGAACAGAATGGTAAGGACCGTCATCTGACAGTGACCCAGTCCAAGTTTATGGCAGGGGGAGGCGACCCTCCTTCAGGTTATCGCTGGATGGTCCCGGTCTCTGTCCTGACGCAGGCCCAACCAGACAATCCCATGTTGCTTGGCCTCATGGACAACTGCTCAAAAGACTTTGTTCTGCATTTTGTGGCTAAGGGACAATGGGTTAAGGTTGGATATTTTTAGTTCTCAAGATAACTTTTCTTTATTCTACCATTATTATATAAACTAACAAAGAAATTATATTGCCATATACATTGTAAATACCTCTCTACTTATGTAACACTAGGCACTGCCCTCATTTGGCTCCTGTAAATTCTGCCGTGGTATTACAATAGAAAAAACAGGAATGTAGTTATAAAGAAATGAAAAAGCCAAGAGCATTAGAAAAGTTAGATCAAAAAGTCCTACTTTCCGAATAAACAAGTGACAGTGTGCTTCACATCTTATTGTTAGTGAGATCAACACATAACTTATTTTTTACATATTTATAAATTAAGCAACAAATAGTCAAAGCAAATGAATTTTTTTTAAAGAACAGTTGTTTGATGTCTGTGTGAGAGTTATGTCTCTGGTAGTATCTCTCAGTTTGGGCTTAAAGTTTTTCTTAATGTTTACACCGAGAGATGTGATAAACTTTTCATTTAACAGATCTGTGAAGTCTTTTAAGACAAGATTTAAATTTTCCACTGTGTAGAAGGAGAAAGCTGTTCTTTTTCTTTCAGCATGTCAAATAAGATTGTGATTGTTTTCTCGTAGCCCTAACTGGAAAATAGTTTTTAACAATCATTGGGTAATTTTTATTCCGTTTTGAAACAACTTTTCAAAGGAAAGTTGGTATTTGATAAATAGACCAGTCTAGTGTAAATGTGAGCTTTAAAGTAGAGATAATTGATTTATTTTTGTTTTGCTTTAAATGAGGCATCAAGCAATGAGTGATTATGATGATTTTAGTTTTTTTGTAATGTCATGACTTTGTTTGCTGTCTTAGAACTGATATATTTACTGGTTTTGAATAATGTGACAACATCCATAAGAAAGTATGTTCGTCATCAACTGTAATATCTTTGAGTGTACTAGGCATGAATTGTTACTCTTCTGGTGTCTGACGTTCAAAGTTCATTGCTTATTGCCATACAACTTTGTTGCGTTCTCAGCTCAATGCAGGAACAGTTGGCTTCTACCGCGTGATGTATCCGAGTGAGATGCTGCAAGCTTTGATGCCTGCGGTGAAAGATCTTTCTCTGCCCCCGAAAGACAGGCTGGGTCTGCAGTCTGATCTATTTGCTTTGGTTTGTTCACACTTTCTTGCTGTCTGTTTGATTTCATCTTCTATACATATATAAACTAGAGTATAAAAGACACTTATAGAAGAGAGAAAAGATACAGCTTGAATGTGACAGTTGTAGACAAGAGGAAAGAGGAGACAACTAGAATGGAACATTCAAAGAGGAGTGAAAAGAGACAGCTTGAGTTGGAGGAGAGAAGGTGGAGGAGGAAAAGAATGGAGTAAAGAAAGAGGTAAAGATGTGAAGAATCCTTTGCGTAAGTCAAAGAAATACAAGGATAAGGGATGAAGGAAGTGAGAGGGAAAGGGTGAGCACAATAAGATACCATACAGCATTGCCATATTTACTATGTTCATACAATACAGTCCAGTTCAAATACATCAAACCTCAGGGGAGTGGAGTTTTTTTTGGATCATTTTAAAATTGAATTGTCACTTTAAGTTTACAAAAGAAGGGTGATCTTAATAGTTTGAATTAGTTCAATATTTTTTAACTTTTCAACTTGTCCAAGTTTGAATTATTTGGACTTCACTACTTCCAAAGTTAACTTTTGGAGTTTTGTTTATTTTTAATTTTTTTTTCTACTTAGTTTTCACCAAATTAATTTGATATATAATATTTATCTAAAATATCTCTGGAAGGAGGATTTCAGCTGTATTTCTGTGTATTTTGAAAAATTATCCAAGTTTTTTTTTACTTAGTTGAAACAAAAATTTTATTATGATCAACTAGAGCTCAATTCGCTCAAGCTAATTTTGAGTGAGAGCCCTTTCAACAACATAATAATTTGCAGTATGATAGTATATTTTTTTTTGCCTCAAACTGAAATTACTCAAGATATATGTAAGTTTTAGTCATAAATTTTTCAGTTTCTTCAAAGACACGAGATACAGTTGAAGGAAAATAGAAATACTTTTGTGCTAGATCTACGCTGGTTGCCTCACAATTTGGTTGCCTTTTATTTTTCAGGATCATGTAATTGTAAAGTTACTTCCAATGTCACTAGGGGCACTATGATACCACTACAAGCTGTTAGTATGAATATCAAATATCAACATTATACATGCTGACATTTTTTTTTCTGCTGTGTTGACCCAGTCACGAGCAGGCCTGACTCCTGCAGTAGACGTGCTACGAACAGTCGGTGCTTATAAAAACGAGACAGACTTCACAGTGTGGTCCAACTTGTCCTCTAATCTGTCCTCTATCAGTGCCATCCTCCAGGTAGGCTAGATTCTCCTTCTCTGAATATCCATATTAAGTCTAAGTTTATTTCAACATAGGCAGTGCTGGAAATCTTTAGCCCCCTTTATTTAGTATTAGATAGAGTCAAAATGCCACCAAAAGCCGTATTTAAGTTTCAATGTATGCCCCAGAACATCAGAGATGGGACTACCATCCTTTTTTTAAGCCATTTGTTTGTATTTTTGCGGATGGTGGCTATTTCCAGCCCTGATAATGTGTTAAAGAATATAGTTTACATTGGTACTGAGAGGCATCTTTTTTTCTTATATTTCGTTATCTTACGGTACTGGTACTTAAGTATTTTCGCTAAGAAGTATTCAAGCAATATTTGCATTATCTGTTGATAAAGTGCTTTGTGCATTGTCTAGGCATGAAAGGGAAAGGTATTTGCCATAGTCATATTGGTATTCCAAGATGAGCAGTTACCTCAAACACATTTTTGTATGCTACGCAAACATTTGCTTTAAAACTTTGATGTAAATAGGGGGATTGGGGGAGGAGGGCATTTATGACTTGGATTAGAAGTTATTACTTTCCAATGAATTGTACTTTATGCATTTATGAGTGACAACCTTGAAAACAGTTTTGTGTTTGTGTGTTTATAACTAAAACTTTGTCAAAGGCAACTTTTTTTTACTTCTACTCATGTTTTTTCCAAATCTGTGTAATCCACCAGATAAAACCCTTATTTTGTGAGTGAGAAATATTTACCTATCAACACTTAAACTTGTTACCTCTCTCCGCTCCTCAGTACTCTGATTGCTATCCTGCTTTCAAGAAATATGTGATCAACCTTTTCAGCAAGATCGCCGCTGAGGTCGGGTGGGACCCTACACCAGAGGAAGGTTGTGAAATCTTAGATACTCTAATTAAACTACTGATAGTGCACAAGATAAAATTAAAATGATCGCATGACTTATAGTTTCACTGTCAGGCGGCATAATTTATGTGACTATTTACATCAACTCTGGTGCAAAAAAAATGGGAAAAAAAGAGCTAACATAACTCTATTGTTTAAAAAATCTAAGTGTTTATCCAAGTGGTGAGTTTTTCTTTTCCACTATCTGCACAAGATTTCTACTGAAGATAAAGCTGGCTCAGTACCATGTTTTTTTCCCATTTCAAGATGGCTGGGTTTCTCTGTAATTTCACTGCCATTTGTACTATAAATAAGAAGCTGCAAAATCTTTTAATGTTACCTTTTTTTTATATGCTTATAGTCTTCCATGGCCTAAAGCAGTCTCAAGACTGTACGCGTATAGATTTTCCTCAGCAGGCCAAAACATTTCAAACAGGGATGCAAATTTTCCGATTTTAATTGGAATTCTGATTTTTTTTTTCGTCTCTCCCGATTTTCCCGATTTTTGTATTCCTATTTCAACCAGACAATCAGCACCAAAAAAAAGTCGGAAAAATTATAATCTTATTAAAATAAGAACTTAAACGGAGAAAAGACGACCGGAAAATCGGAAGAGAATGTTAAACCTTTGTCCGGTTCTATGGCGATACCGATTATTTCTTTTTGTTTTTCGGTCAGTCAATTTCAGTTTATATATGTTTTATATAATCGCATCGCCCGATTTCTTTTTTGTAAGGAGTTCGAAACTGTCCTCACAATTTTGTAATTCTTGATCAATGAGCATAAAAGTGAAAGTAAAAGTATGCTATCAATAATTTTCCTTCTTTATCTTCAGTATACTCGGTGTAGTCATAAATAAAGTAATCTGTCCACTCTTATGATAATACAAACATGGTTCTGTGAATGTTCAAAACATCGAGAGTCCTTTATAATCCTTTCTTACCTGTACATGTACATCTAGATATAACCCCGAGCAATCTTGTGCACTTCGTCTTTTTTAGCCAAGAGCAATCTTGTTCGGTGATATTTCATATTGTGGTTGCTGCACCTCCTTGACCTTTCTAGATCTGTTAAAATTTCAAGCAAATGCCGAACTAGAGGCTTACTCTTAGTAATAGTAGTCTTACTCTTCAAATCTAGATTAGATCTATTCTATCTCTATAGGCCTATAGATCTAGATTAGACATCAAGAAACAAAGTAGCTAATCAGTCACTGACTTAGCCTTACAAAGGAAAATCTAGATCTAGACTTTAGAGTATATACTAACAATCTAGATTTAGATCATGGCGGCCAGTCCAAGTCTAGATCTAGCCTAAATTAAGTTCTTGGATGGGAAATCTACAAGCTCGCATTGTGTTTCTATTTCAAAGAAACAATGAAGGAGGAAGACATCAATGGAGACTTTTATTCTAGTGATATCAAGAAAATTCCCGACGAGGATGGTGTTGCATGATGTTTGCTGTGTAAAAAGAGAGTTTCCTACCCGATTGGTGGCAAAATCGTTTTTGCTAGACACTGCAGGGCTGGCTTTATTAATCAGAATAGCACGAGCTCGAAAACCTTATAAAAAATTTCCTGCTTTTTTCTTCTGAGCTGCTTGCATCCCTGTTTCAAATTAAACTCATATTGCCGAGCATTCATTCACGACAGCCTCTTAGGCGCTCAAATACTAACATTCCACAAATTTCAAGAACTACCTTTAGACAGGTGCCAATATTACAGGCGGGTGGACTGAGAAAAGTGTGGGTGAAATGCTTTCCTAAGACAATTACCACAAGAGTTGTGGTCATCTTGTCTGGACTCAATTCTCTCTACAGCTTATATGATGGCTTTGCATCCTGTATAGTTGATATTACACTGGCTTACTGGAGAGCCCATACTGTCATAAAGAAAACTGAACTCAAGATAGAACAGAACTCTATCTCTAGTGAAACAATTCTGTAAGTAAACGTTTTAGGGATTTTCCCCTATGTGGCATCCCATTATTTTATGTGGGTGAAATTCTTGTTTTTGTTGTTTTTTTTTTCAAATTTTGTTAAACTGTTTTTTCCCTTGTCCTTTTTTATTTACAGACACCCTGAAACCTCTTTTGAGAGAAGTAGTTCTGGCAAGGATGGGTAGATATGGAGATGAAGCCACAGTTGCTGAGGCCAACAAAAGATTTGATGCTCACTGTTCAGGTGAAGCCAAGCTGCCTGCTGATCTAAAAAGCGCTGTAAGTTGTAATAAATGCCTGAAGGATTTTTGGGACAAACGTGATAGGGTTAATTTTACCCTGTCATAAAATTTTTCAAGTAAATCAATGTTAAAAGTGGTTGCTTGATTTTTTTTTATTTTGAAACTATTGACATAGCTATGGGTATCGCTGTTTTATGAAATCTTTTTTCCTCCCTTCGTAAAGTAGATTTTGTCGAGCGCCATGACGTGACAGTCTCTGGTTAAAGAAAGGGGTTATTCGTATATTTTTAACACCACTGAACTTCAATTATAATGTCAGATTTTAAATAACTGCATTAAATGCCCCTTTTATGCATTGCAAAACATGACGTAGATTGTACAACTAAGCATCATAGGGAACAGCAAAATCCACTGATTTCATGACGTACAACCTCCGTAATGTCAGCATTTTGATATTACAAATAGGACGTACAGCATACATTATAGGTCATGAAGGGGTTAATGAGCTAGATAAATAAATAAAGAACAGAAAACTGCTGTAAAATTTTGAAGAAGTTACGCCATTTTGCCCTGAGACCATTCATAAAATTATATGTTGAATTCTTTTGATTTTAAACTCCAAACTGGCATGAAATTTAGCACTTATATTTTGGAGCATTAAAAGCTAGTTTGGTTTAAGCACTTTCAGTTTTATTACAGTATTGTTATTTTACAACTGCATGTGTAAGCTTTGTATACTGGTCTTTTCAAATGTCAATCACAATGGTTTCTAGGCAAAATTGTCCCTAGAATATCCAAACAAAATTCATTTCATACTGATTTATGATGCTTGTGGGCCATAAAATGTAGGGTAAGGTGTCCAAGTGTTCAATATATATTTCCTCTTTTTCTTTGTAACTTTTTTAAGGATATCCCCCTATTTATGTAAAAAATATTTATGTTACAACCCTTATCAGTTTGTTTTAAATAAAAAGTCACATCTGTTTTATTGAAGCTGTACACATTACATAAACATTGTATTTTCCTATCAAGATGGCAGACACTCTTTGAAGAGTTGAGAACTCTTTTGTGCATTGGATCTATGTTACCTCCATAAGGATTAGGCTCACATTGATCCATTGCATGAAATAGTTTTTCTGTACACTTCAGGGAGTGCCTGTTATCTTTATATCTATGGCTATCTTTTTTTAACATTTATTGACAGGTTTATGCAACAGTTTTGACTAATGGAGACAGCGTAACCTTTGAGAAAATGCTCAAGGTAAGATCAATTCTTCCAGTTTCACTCTGCTAAAAAGTGCATAAAATACAAGGCACTCGTCATGAATGCATTCTTTTTTTTTTTTATGCATGTAACAGTTAGTTTTGGTATTGTTGAATTTTAATTTTTTTTTTTTTGTAAGCTAAAAGCAAGACTCATTTGTAGGACTGATACACATTGTATTGATAATAAACTGAAATTTGTTTCTATTAGCATCATTAGCTTTAAGTGAGACTCAAATATTGTGACTGTACTCTAATTGTTTGTTATTTTTTGTTATTAATATGCTTTAGCTGTATGATGAAGCTGACATGCAAGAGGAGAGAGTGCGCATAGGCCGTGCTTTGGGCTCTGTACAAGACAAGGATCTAATTCAGAAAGTTCTCTTCTTTGCCATGTCGGTGAGTGTGTGGTTAGGGTGGCAGATATATTATAATTATTCTTTTCTGCATATATTATTATTAATGCTAAATTTATCTCATTGGCAAGTAGGTAGATACACTGGGTCTTGAAAGTTTTATATCTCGTGCCCACAGCAAATGAGTCAGAAGTTGGAAATCCCATCATTCCTTCTTTTTCTTTTTATTGTTTTTAGAAAACCCTATTCAAAGATATATTTTTTCTTCTTTTTCTCTATATTTTTAATGAACAAAAGTTTTCATGTCTTTTCACAAAATATTAATAATTTTATGAAGTTTTGTGAGTTAAAAAGCTTAGAATAAAGTCGGGTTTCAGCGGCAATACCTTTGAAGGTGATCATTGTGACATTCAACTCAGAATATGTACTTTTTGAGAAAACTTAGGTCTTTTAAGGGCAATAAAGTGACACTCATTAACTGTTACAGAGCCATTGTGGAGAGCATTTTAATTGAATCGATTTTCGTTTAGTTTGATAGAACAGCAAAAAAGGACATTAAAAGACTAAACTTAATTGTCATAAACGCGCAAAAGTCAATTGGTGTGAATCTGCCATCACTTGAGAGTCTATATGAAGAAAGAATGCCAGCCAGAACAGAAAAGATCTTGAAAGATGACAACCAACCCAGCAAAGAAATATTTCAATTTTTACCCCATGCGCAAAGACTGAGGACATTCAAAAGAAATAAACGGTTAGCAAATAGCTTCTTTCCCCAAGCCGCAAAACCTTTTAATGGAACTAGAATTAAGAGGTTGTTCTAATTGAATCTTTTGATTTAATGAAGGACACATTAGGATGAGGTGTTTCATTGAGCGGGATGTGTTAAGAGGAGTGCATGTATTTCTTTTTGGCTGTGACAAAAGAGAGAGAATGCTACACAGATAGAGAGAGAGAGATATAATAGTGTACTTTACTACAATATTCAAAATGTTTGAATCTGCCAGCCTGACTGAGCATTGCTTTTTTTCAATACATGATCTCATGTAACCTTGTATTGACTAAATGAACTGAATAATAAACTATCTAATATGCGGCGTGGCTTGACCAAGTTAATTCAAGCCTGATCTAGTTGATCCCTATTTCTTGACTTATGTTATGTTATTAACTTACACCATACCAGGAAATCTCAGTCTTTCCATTTTTTTCCTGTATTTTTCTTTTGTTTGAAATTACTTACTTTTCTGTAATAACTATTCTTTTATCTTTCACTGAAAAGAGATGCAATGCTGGGTTTATTTTCAGGGTTTTTCTCTAAAATTATAAGACATCCGTAATCATGTCATAAAGTGCAGAAAAACCTTGCTTATGTCATGTTTTCATCTCAGGTTATTTTGTTACCCAGCACAAGTATTATACTTAGGCCATGACTTCTCACTTTTGGCCATTAACTTCAGCCATTTTTAGTGGAGAACCCCTTTTAGTCATTCTTCCTTCTTAGCTTATAGCTTTAATTTGAAAAGTGTATTTTGCTTGCAATAAAAGTTTTAATATTACCTCCTTTTCTTAAAAAACACAACAGTCAAAGACTTTTTTGTAGAAACTGTCATGTGTCTGGTGTTTCTCTGCCCCAGGATAAAGTCCGAGCTCAAGATGCGGTGTTTGTCATCTCTGGGTGCACGGGCTCAGCAGCAGGCAGAGAGCTGGCTTGGAAATTCTTCAAGGAAAATTTCCTCACATTATCTGACCGCTACGAAGGTGGCTTCCTACTGTCTCGCCTAGTGCAGGTATAGTGTGATGTTTCAAAACGTCTTGCAACCAGTCTTTTTGCATTGAAATCCTTTGATACTCTTAACAGTGCATTTTCCTGAGCTTTCAAATGTTAAAAATTGCTTGAAACTTTTTTAATTTGGTGGAGAGCCATTCAAGGTAAAATAGTCAGAAAAAAAAATTGTGCTTTCAATGAATGGTGTTTCGCGTATTTAATTTTTTTTTTTTTTTTTCATTTGTTATTTGTGAAACTAATTTACTTTCGGTGGGCTTTTATTCATACAAAAGAAGGATTCTGAAAACACATTTTTAAGAATTCTGTTTTGATCACTCCCAATTGAAGTGCAATATTTGACCAATATTAAAAAAAAAACTTTTTTTGTATATAATGTTAAAATATAACCATATCAAACTATATCTAGCATCAAAATTGCAATTATCAAGTATTTACTGAATAATACGCCTTTAAAATTAAAAAAAAAGGAGTAACTGCAACATCACTCAGTCTCTTGCCAACCAAAGTGCGGTAAGTTGTCTCAAAGAGCAGTGACTGCCGATCCTTGCTGCCCTTTGCCAATTGCAGTGCAGTTAATGGCCTCTGAGATTAGCAAACTTCTAGACACTGCAGTATCTTGCCAATCAAAGAGCAGTACCTTGTTTTCCACTATAAGACCTCCTAGCAGTAGATGTTTAGCTATCCTTGGCTCTGCCAACCAAAATGTAGTAACCCCTCTCACCTTCTTACAGATGTCCGTGTTAGCCAGACAGACTGACTATTTGACGGTTGTCTGATTTCATGTTTAAGATGGTCAATTGGTTTTAATTGGTTGTTGCGCTTGAATGACCTTATTATGTATTTATTGCTTAATGGCCGAGGATGAATAGTATATTCAGCTCCCATCGGCTGCTAGAGCAGGCTAGCCGGACATTTCAAAACTTTTCAACGGTTGATTCAGTTGATTTATTCAAATCCTGAAAGTTTTAAATACTCAGGAAAACCAATCGATACTAGTTGTCAATTACTTGTAGGTACCAAAAGGCTAATGATATCAGCGGCGTCATACCTTTTTCTACCCCCTGCCAAAATGCAAAGGAATCATGGCATTCTAATATACAAAAAGGAGAAAACAAATAAAAATTGTGAACTACAATGAAAACAAAATGCGATGTAGAAAAATGCCAAAAAATGATAATTCCAAAAATAAATTTCATTCCAACTTTGGTGTTATGTTCAACTAATTATCAACTATTGTCTGGTTTCGTAGAGAATTTGCATTCAACAAACCTTGGCTTCAATTAACTTTGTAAATTTTCCCAAGCGATTCATTGGATGTGAGGTCTACTGCAATAGCTTTCCATTGATCTTTCCATAATATTATACTCTTCTACAACTGGATATATTTTTTGGAGATTGCAATATAAAATGTGACATTAATAAAACAACCCAATGGTATGGTACTAGAGGATCTCTATTGCATGAATACCTGTTTTTTTTTAACTTTTCTTTCTCCCTACAGGCAACCACAGAAAACTTTGCCTCAGAAGAAATGGCGAATGAGGTGGAGGTAAGACTTGATCTTTTGAATTACAAAAACCCTAATGAACTGTGTTTGTACTGCACATAACCCATGAGAATGTTCAAACTAGCCCTTTACATGGGTTGAGTGGCCTACCCTGAACAGGGAGGCAAGTTTTCAATTTGTTGCAGGTATTCCGATTTTAGCAGTTTTCTTCTGCCAAAAAAGCTGGAAATTAAAAAAAGAAATTAAAGACTGAAAAGTGAAAGAAAATCAAACACTTATTTTTGGACTGTACAGCTGTAGAGACAGTAGTCCAGAGTTGCGTCTACCTAGCTTTTATAAGTTGTAATTTTGAAGATTTTTTTTTACATTTTTAATGTATTTCTTATCCCTCACTATATTCCCATTTAGTTGGAGTAAAGGAACACTTACGTTCTAAATTTTTGAAAATATTATAGAGATACATTAGAATGTTGTACTGACAAATCTTGTATCAGAGATATTTTTATCTAAAAGCCTTCTAGACCAAAGACATTTCCACTGCTTTTCTGTAGCTTTTATAAGTTCAAATTGTAATTGTTTTTTTTTCTCTGAGTTTGTATCTCTTAAAACTCACCATGTTGCCTTTGATTTAGGGTTAAGGACCTGTTTTAATTTTTTAGAGTATTATACGTACATATTGAGACGTTTTTGAGACTGACAAATCTCATACCAGAGATTTTTTTATCTAAAAGTCAAATATCTGCTACACCAAATAGTTCCACACTGCTTCTCTGGATTCCACCGCATATATACATGGGCATACATAAATTTGTTCAAAATTGATCCCATGAGGATAGATAATTCTTTGCTCCTGGCTGAGATATATGAGGCATTCCCTAAAGTTGGTCCATGAAACATGGACATTGAGGTGAAAAAATTAAACTCCCCCAAAGCACTTTAAAGTGGGTCTATGGTATAGAGAAATTATCTATCTTAACTAATGTGAAAGAAAAAATATTATAAATTTTACCCTTGTAAAGGTAAAAACCGCTATAGCTACAGCTCCCTTCAAATTGAGGACATAACAATTCAGCCCGATAGAAGTTTATAATTCTAAAAGTATGCATGTTGTATGGGATATTTGTGGTAGGAGGTTTTAGGCTACCCATTATTGAAAAACTAAAACAGTTTTTATGAGTTTCACTCAGTTTATTTTTGTGTAGAGGCAAAAATGTGCCGAGACATGCTGTGTTTATGGGAATCCAATACTGAAAAGTTTAAAATTTCCATAAATATGTTACAGATTCTATTAAAATTACAATAAAATTTGCTTAAGCACTAGACCTTGCAAGTATGAAAGTTTTCAATTAGTTTTATTTTCAACAATGGGAACATAATGTCACTCTTCGGACATAACGTTCACTACAAAACTATAATTATTAAACAATTGTATGAGAACTTAAAAACACAAGCTTTTTGCAGGTTTCTTTGTGATATTTTCATGTTTTCAAAGGTTTAGAGAAACAATTTTGATGAAACACGGTATATTGTCCCTTTTTTTTTCATAATCTAAACGCGTATCATATTGAGGACATAACGTTCACTACAAAATGTAAACTAAAAGAAAAAAAACACCAAGTTCTCTTTAAAAAATCTAGATCTAAATTTATATCTTATCATGCACAGCATAAGCCTTGAATCTACTCTCTTATAAACATTTTTGATACAATTTTACACATAACTACTACTTAAAATCTCAGGTTATTTATTTGGACATAAGACTCACTCCGTAAAGTTCTCTTTAGATCTATTTCTGAAAACCTAGATCTAGTTCTAGAAATACACATTTTTCTATTCCATATACCCTAAGAACAGCTTTTTTGATAAATTTACTTCATTTTGTATTAATAGGCCTATATTGATTAAAATTAGCTAATGTCGTCTGGACATAACATTCACTAAATGAAAAATTGTTGTGAATTTCCTTTGTTCTTATTCCCATGATTTTAGGTAAACTCATCTTCAAAATTATCATAGTTCAAGAATCTATGGGACAGGTGGAAGTTTCTATAAAAAAAATTTGATGCTGCAGCCATTCTTTCACTGAATGTAGCTTCAACAGTGTTGGGACATAACGCAGTTTTGGGGACATGGCGCCACTCCAAACATTCACTCTGATAGATCTAATCGCTTGCTCTGAAAGTTCGCTGTGATAGGAGATCTAATCGCTTGCTCTGAAAGTTCGCTGTGATAGGCTTATGGGGTCAATATTTTCAAATGTGAAAATAAATTGTGTACTGAATCAAGCTGTAAAGGGGTTTATGATGGTACCAAATATTAAAATTTTTATAATTGTTGAGGACATAACACTTCACAACAATTGTTGCTTGAATCAAAAACCACCGATTTTCTGACCAGAGTTACTCTTCTAAAACTGATGAGTTTCCAGTTTCAATCCCCAAAAAATGCTTTTTTTAAAACATTGCCTTTGATAATTAAATTAACAACAAAAAATAACATTTTCGTGTGTGTTTGTAGATGTAGTATTTTCACAACAAGCGTTATGTCCGCTAGACCTAAGCAAATCTAGACGGTGCACTTCTTTGAATGAAAAGATTGACCCACTTTTCTCAGTATAGGTCTATCAGATCTGCAGTTAAAATTCATCGCAAAAACTGTAAGGTTATATCGGGAAGAAAGTCATTTGAAAGGTAAAGTAGGTCCCTAAAAGTGTCCACTTTTTAAAGCCTAGAAAACACATCTTTTTTCTACAAAACCAAGAACTACACAAAAGGGTGTGATACGATACGGATATAATTATCTGTAGTATCTCTTTAATCATTTTTCAACATGAAACAAGCTTTAACCATGGAAAAAAGCTAAATTTAGACCTATCTTTACTGGGTTGAAGAAGACATGGTATAAACTGGACGAAGTTTTGGTACAGCCTCATCTACAAGACAACAAAGCACAAAATTTTTTAGTTATTTTCAGAAAAGTTGACTATAATCTCTTACCTTCTTGAAGAGCATAATATAAATATTAGATTATGCACTCAAGGAATCAGGTCCTAGGCTTGGGGTTGGTTCATCTTAACTACAGTAGAATCTCTTTAAACGGAAATTTTGGGGACCTTTTAATCCATTTCGGTTTTAAGTCATTTTGGTTTAAGATAAGTCCGGTTTTTTTTTTACATAAATTTTAAAGGGCATTAATAGAGCCCCAAAAGTTTTGGACATCTTGACGGAATGTGTGGTTAGCGTGAACTGAATAGCGCTAGTACTAAAACTGAGACTAAGACTAGAGTTTTTACAAATACAAATGAGTATCGCAAGACAAAATCTCAATCACAGATCTAACTGCGCTGACCGACGGTGACTGTGTGTTATAGGCAAGCACAGGGCTAAAGCGGTTGTCTCGATTTAGAGAGAGGTTACAAAGCTTAATAAATTTGATTGGCCTAGTTCAGCGCCTCTCTACATCTTAATGGTCTTTGTTTGTACAGTTACACACTCTACGTGTAGGGCCATCACTGCATCAATAAGAAAAGTTCTAGTTTTGATGACCGAGCCACTTTACATCATTTTCAGTCAGTTTCAGTATCACAGACAAAGCTAGCCCACACAGGTATACACATCATCCAAGCACAAGCGAGACAGCCGAGACTAGGCCTCAACTGGCCCCCTCACCCTCTCTTTCCCACTAGGGCTCCTTTCTCTCCCATCTACTTTTCACTGATGGTGCTCGCCACGGGCTGTAGATCTAGATCTAGCTTTAAATTAATCGTCCGGCAAGGGCTTGAAAGTGATGGGAAGACAAAAAGAAAGAGAGAGAGGGAGTGGACGCTTCTGATTCTTTTCGTTTAAAGTCAGTGCCACTTAGAAACATTTTGGTTTATCGCATGAATGGTTACAAAGGCAAAGAAAAGACTCTGTAATCTTTTGATTTCTTTGTGTATCATTGTATTTTTTTATTTACCGGCTTTTGGTTTAAAGGGATTCTATTGTATCTCATTTAGCCTTTACCTTATGCTTTAACAAAGTACACATTCGTTTTTGTTTTTGTTTTTTTCAGCAATACTTCAAGGAGCATCCACTGGCCGCTGCAGAGAGAACAATCCAACAAAGCATCGAAAACATTCGCTTGAACGCTAAATGGCTTGAACGAGAGGAGGAGGCAGTGAAAAAGTTTTTGGGCTGAGTGCTTTAGGTTTTTCAACAAAAGTTGGTTTTCAAAATGGAGAAATCAGAAACTCTCAATGTTAATTGTTATATTTTATTTTTTTTTAGAGTCCAGCTTTGATTGATAGATTCTTTTATCATACAACTCGGAGAAGAAAAAGGTCAAATAGTTTTAGCTTACAAGAGCAAAACCTAATTTAACAGTACCATCTTGGAACAGAAGGAGCTGAGAAAAGAATTGTAAGTCCATCACCTGGGTCTGATCTGATGGCGTTGATTGACTGATTAAATTTTAACATCAACAAGGAAACTTTGTGTCATCTTTGTACCTTGTAACAATTCAAGTCTTCTACCAATTGTAATAAACTATTTTGATCTTGTACAACCAGGTGTCAAATACTTTTTTTTTTGAATGAACTATTGGTGTTTCTATTTCGCAATGTTGTTACTTCTATTTAAATTTCTTAGAGCATTCACACATTTATCTTGGATTAGGTGTTTAATAAATTCTGGTTTCTTTTTAACCTTTAAACTCAGGTGCAAGGTTGGTTTAAGACCATTTTTAAAGTTTTTTTTGTTGTTGTCTCCACTGTCTTCTCTCTGTATTTAAGTTCCACAAAATACATAGAGTTGATATACAAAATTACGTTGTTTTACTATTACATGAAAGGCTACCTCTGTGTCTCTGACCCTCCAATTATCTTTATTTACTTTTCAAGACTTAAATTGTGTCCGAAAGTTACAACTAGAAGTATCTTTCCTACAGTAAGTGTGTTCTATTTAATTGTAAAAAGGTGATCAATTAAAACTTTGTTATTTGGAAATGTCATTGTATGATTACCTTTTTCTATGCTGGCGACCGATATATTGGTCGGCAAATTTGACCTATTTAGACCAACGACCAATTTGGTCCCGGTATACTTTGTTTTGCTGCTTCCATGTTTCAAATTTTTAAGTAAGTATTATACTGTTGAACAAAAATTTGGACTACCAGCAACAAAACATCCCATGCATGTTTGTTTTGAAGCAGTTTTTTTGGTGCAAAATCAACACACTCAGTACAATCTTGTCTGTGAATTATGAAGTCCGGTCAGAACCCAAAACTACCTCCGGCACAGAAAGAGTTATTATTAAAAATAGTAAGAATAAAGTCGTCATGTATACTGTTCTCATTGTCTTATAAGATGCAGTACTGTAGGGCTGTTTAGTGAATCTTAAAATTCGCTTAGAATTGTTCCCCTTGAGCATTGGTGACTTCATGTGATACTGGCCTGTGAACTTAAAGTTTAGGCCCCTATGTTATTTAAATCTAAATGCTCTTAGTAAAGAATTGACTCACCATAAACTAATTTCACATTTTTTCTTTTTGTCTTCATATATACTATTTGCCTAGCATAATAATCAGCTTGGCTTTTTCTTTCAGAAGGCTCATCGTTTTTTCATCTAAAATTGTCATTGAGCCTACACCCATCGCCTTCTCTTTGTTTGTTCTCCTTTGTCCTCTTCTTTATCTCCTTCAATGTCAATACCTCTCCCTCTTATTTTCTACTATGGTTTTTTTTTTTATTTCTCTTCTGAGGATTGATTGTACTGTCTATAACT
>BMAT01003623.1:259564-273988 GCA_019649035.1 Elysia marginata
TAATATTATATTTATCCTAATTTGTAATTTTCTAAAAACATATAAGAAATAAACCTTCAGGTATAAAATTTTTAATGGAAATTCTTTCCGCAAAAACCGAATTATTGTTTATCTTAAAAATTGAGTCCAATTTGGATTTAAAATTTTTAGTAGTTCTTAGTTTATGAACATAGAGTATTGTTAATTATTGTACCTACTCTTGAGTGATAATTTCTCTGAAGGCAGACAAATTTACAAAAAAAAATGGTGTTAAAAAATTTTTTAAAACCCTATTGGTTGTGGAGTTTCCGCTTCAACCAAATTTTGTTCTTACAAACTGATTCTATTGTGTATTTAAAAAATCCTCGTAGGTCTTAACCTAAGAAAATAGAATATCGGTTATTGCTGTACTCAATCTTGAGTGATAATCTCTCCCGAAGGAGACAAATTGAAAAAAAATTTTGGTGTTTAAGTTTTTTAAAGAATTTCTATTGTATGCGGAGTTACGGTGAATTTATGTATTTTTGGGGTATAATCGCGAAAACTAGATCTCAAAATCGCGGGCTGAAACAGTGGTAATTTTGAGGGTCAAAATGAGACACTAAAACTGTCATAACTTGACAACAAATCGATGTAAAATGATGTATCTTTAAGAATTTTAAACTGTTTTGTAATGTACATGGTAAGAGATTTAATTTGATTTAAGTATGGACTCAATTGAAAATGTTTGAAATTTTCACTGAAATGCCCACATAAATACCAGGCAAGACTGAGGAGACTAAAGGATCTTTTATATTATGAAGGACTCTGAGTTATGCGGTCTACGTCTTTACCTTCATTGGAATATATTTGTGTATTTAGTAAGACAGGTTTGGTAAACAGCTTCACATAAATAAACCCTTGTCTTACCTTGGATTCCATGATCACAGATTACATAAGGAGCAGAGCATTCTGTTCTATATCTGTGGAAAGTAAAAGACTGCTTTAAAGAATATTGGTAGAGGAAAAAAAGAAATCATCTATTTCGTTTTTTAATTTCATTTCTTTCATTTTTGCACACTGCTAGCTGGGACAATCAAAGTTAGTACCTGCAGTGGAAACCATGAATGAATGAATGAGCTTAATTGATCTTTTTGGAAAATCTCTTCGGAGTTATCACGTACTAGCGTAACTGACATTTTAGGCAAAATGGACCTAACACCACCAAGCAAATGCACATATTACAATGTAAGTCCTCACAAATCAGATTGTCGATCCAATGATTAGATTCTGAGTTATAAGCATAATTATTCTCTAACTAGCGTACCAGCATTTTTGTAAATCAGTGGCATCACGTACTTGCGGAAGTGACGATACGCTACTAAGTCGTGACCTTATTCGTGAGGCTTTAGATAGAAAAGGCAAATCAAGATGTAGCGTAAGGACATATTTCCTTTTATATATTGTTATGTTGAAAGTTTTCAAAAGTTCGGGGATCTACGCTGGTGGAAGAGTCTGTCCAGCTTGCAACAGATAATAAACTACGTACTGTTAATATAAAGAATAATGTTTTGACATTTAGTGATGCAATCGCCGATATTGACTACGACTCCGATAAGAACTGTGAGTTTGTGTAGGGTTTCTGTGGGGTCAAGCGACGTGAAAAAGAGAATCAACATTTGTTCGCCATGTAACGAGTACTTCCTTAAAGGACCTTGAAGACTTCAAAGAGATTTCTGTAAGACAAAAGAACTGCTCATCACCGTAGAGGAAAACTGCTGTTGCAAATACGTCTCACAATCACAGAAAGTTTACCAAACACAACTATTTCTTTATCTAAATCCTCTCGGTGCAAGACGGGCTTCTTGTGAAAACTATTTTTATATAGCAACAAACTATTTGCACTGCTCTTAGCAAAATGACATCGTCAGTAGACTTAACCTGAAAAAATAAAACAGTTGGCAGAGTTTCTGGAAATGTGAAAGTAAAACCTCACTCGATAGGAAATTTCAGACCATATTGATATGTTTCAAGAGTTGAATTCCATTTTTGTTTGACGAGTATATCAAACGAGTATAGACCTGCATCTAGCAAAATGTATGAAATGTTCCTGCAGGAAAGAGCAAGCATGAAAAATACCCGTTTATCATGTACAAGAAAAGATTGAAATAAAAAGGCAACTTACAAGCCTAAAAAACAATGCTTACTGTGTCTAAAGTACACAAGGTGACGAAGTTTTTAAAGAAGATCCACACCAACACTTTGTTTAAGAACAGTAAAGAGGAAGCTTAGACAAAAGAAAATGTCCTCTGCGCTAGTTTTGATCCTCAACCAAGGTATCTACTTGCCCATCTCACAAAAAAACATTAAATGTTTTAAACTAGGGAGCTTTTCAGTAGTAGCTTGATTGGCTTTAAGATTCACGATGTTAGTGGTAGAAGCTGCCACTGTTTTACTTGACCTGAAAGTGAAAGTAAACGCAGGGCATCCCAAATTTTAACTGTCGTCTACAATACCTAGCAAAAGAGTGATGAAAATTGAAACTGAAAACACCCTTGGCTAGATGTAGGTATGGGATTCAACGAAAATTCGATCACGCCAGCAATAATGTAAAATACTGTTCTGAAGGTTTAAAATGTTCAAGAATTTTCTCTTCGTTTTTAAGAACCATTAATTTTCATCGCCAGATCGAAACCAACTCGGTACTTGGTGCTATATTACACCCATCGAAAACTGCAGGATGGGTTTCTTTACCTTACCAGTTCATGCCTATTCTTAGCATGGCAAACTCAATAGCAGTTCATATAACGATTTGATTGACTTTAAGTCACTGGTGAAGGAAAAGCGAGTTCTCCCTCAATGATAGATTGGTAACGAGGGCGCTGATACACGAAGATCCAATAGAAAACTGAGAGTCTCAAAACTTATCCTAAAACCATTTTCTTCAAGACAAGCCGCTGAGATCTTAATTGAATCTGTGCCTCTTTAGACACTTGCTCAAAACGTAGGAGACTGAATTTTGAAAGGTAAAATGATATATAGTTGAGGATTTGATTTCATTGTGTTGTTTCATTGTTCCATTCTATTTCGTTCGTATTCCAGAAGACCTAAGTTCTTTCTGCCACTGCACCATGAGTAATTCTGCCGATTCTCTTGAGTACATTAGTCACTTGGATTAATATCCCGTGTGTATGCAATATAATGGTGTGCGTTTCACTCGCCTTCAACTTTGTGCTTTTTCGGGTCATTATTCTTTGCACCTTCTCACCAACCTAGTCATTGGTAATTTGCTTTTTTTTTTACAGTTTTTTCAACGATGAAGGTTTATTAAACTTTTATTTTTTTATGCGACAAGCAGGTATAATGCAACCTAAGGATTTCGGCTCTAAACCGTTTTTTTTGCCTATTACGTCTATTTCATTTAGGACCTTGTTACACTTTGTATATCGAAACTGTGTTGCTTTAACATTCCCCATTGTATTTCCATTTATAGAACTAAAGAAGTTAATATAATAAGTAGGCATGTCTATAGAGTTACAGATATATGTAAAGTCTTGAGACTGCCTTTGGCGATGGAAGACTATAATCTATATCTTTTTAGATTACAACACTATTGCTTTGATTTTGTAACTATGACTGCTAGATTTGCTTAGATTAAATTAATAACTGATAATTGGGGTGCGACACATATTTTATTATTGATGTTACACATCTATGAAAAACACATAAACACTATGACCTTCTTTTCAAGTAATATTTCTATGTTTTGTTGCACTATTAGTCATAGCCTGTCCTATGTTTCATCGTCTTCCAAATGTTTTTAGGATCGTAAGAGCTCAAGGACTCTTCTGGGTTATTTTTTTCTTTGACTTAAAGTTAATAGCAGCTATGCCCTCTCCTTGAATAATACCTCATGGCTATCTTCTTCTCCTAGTACTGGCCACATGTTAACACTTTAACTCTGTTATATCAAAAAATCTAATGTACTCAATTTAACTTTTCTTCTTGTAATGGTCACGCACTAATACGTATGGATCTTGTATTAAATGAATGTATATATATATATATGTTTATATATTAATGCTAACTTCTTTCTCTTTAAAAGCCACTTAGTACCCTAACGTGTGTACCTGGTTGTCTTGAAACTGATGTCTTCCCTACTAATAGCCCCACAATAAGGCGTGAATATATGATTTATATGACATAAAAAAATTAATAGCTAAAGTCTAACTTCTCTCCTTTCAATGGATCCACATCTCTAAGTGTATATGGTTTAATATAAATTGAATATCTTGCGATGCAAAAAAGCGCTCCTTATTTAAACGATGTAGGAAGTCGGATTTCTCTACTAGTACCAGCAGCTTACCGAGACCAAATTGTCTATTCATTTTACTTATAATAGAAAACGATAATTATTCTAAAAATAACTTTTCCATTAAAAGATAATGCTACAGTCAGGTTTCTTTATCATCTTAGAAAGACAGGTATTAGGTATTCAAAACACTGGCTTATCTTGTTTTCGAAGGTACACGCGGTATGTATTTCTTGTCTCTATGATAGAAAAAGGGATATTTCAAATTTGTTTTAAAAAAAATGACACACTGCTAACACTTGCATATGGTGTTTAATCGGCAGGAGATGAATATTCTTGTACGTCTTTCATTTTCGATAAATATTCTTACAACCACACTGGTGTACTCTGTTTCAGAAGATAAGGCCGGCAATATGCATTCCCTCAGTATTTTAACATAACCTTGTGTGCTGGGTTCTCTTAAAATTTGTTCGTGGTCCTTGGGGAATAATGAAAAAAACCACTACAATTTACTTGTGTCTTGACACTAATCCTTCATTTAAGTTATAAGGCAAACGATAGTAACAATTTCGTTTTTATCTACGGGCACCAAAATAAATCAAGTGCGACAGTGTATGTCTGGTTTAATTTAAATGCATCAGTCTTTTTTTTCTTCAGATTTTATGATAATCTAATTTGCTGGAATTACTTAAACCCTTTACCTAGCCTTTAAGTTATAAAAATAAAACTAAAACTTCACTGTCTTTAAAAAAAACATATATGGCACACTATGGTAACGATTCCGTTTTTTTTTAATGCACGGGCTCCAAATTAAAACAAGAGGGGCAGCGTATGCCTCGTTTAATTTAAATGTATCACTAGATGCTGATGGTCTCATGGTTCTAGAACTTGCTGCTTCGTTTTGACTAGTGTATAATAATTGCCTATTTATAGGGAGGTTTACTCGTGTAGCGGTACAATGTTCGACAACAGAGCGAGAGGTTGCGAGTTCGATAAGTGGGGTTAGGCGGCTGAAAACTTCTATATAATTAAAATTTTGGGTAGGTGTTTGTCAACTTGGGAAGGCTATATAAAGCAGCGAAGGGAGAGTGGTGAGCTCCGTCCTCTCAGTGCAATTCTGTTCTGGCGCTGTTCACCTTATACTTTTTTTTTGTTTTATCTTGCTTACGTGACATCGATGGGAAGTTGGTCGCTTCTCCCATACTGAAGAGTGGCTGATGGAAAATACGAAAACTCCCCGTCGATCTCTAAGTCGCTGCCAAGTGGCCACGTGACTTCATCGGCGCTCGGGATTTTTTCGGGATAAAAGGTAAACACTGGGTCGATCACCTGAAAATATCTCTGAGTTACAAAAAGATGGAACATCTGGTCAACATTCTATAATAATAATAATAATAAAAATGATAATAATAAATTTATTATTAAAACGCCTAAAATCCACAGAAAAGTGTTCGATGGCGCTTTTATATAAAATTATAGACATTAAAATATGTGTAAATGGTGTAGTATTATACATGATAAAAATAAATAAATATGAACATTTGTAAGTACATACTAGCTAAAAGGTATAAAGAGAAATAGTCCTAATTATTGCTGATCTGAAAATTCAAGGCAACAAAAATCTAGCGATAAGCTTTTCTGTACATTTCTGTTTTAAGGTGGGATTTAAATGACGTATAAGTAACACTCTTCTTTGTTTCAGTAGACAAGCTGTTTGAAAGCTTAGGGGCATAGAATAAGAAAGAACGCTCTTCAAATTTTGATTCACATAGGTGCTCAGTTGAAAGGTTTTCATCTTAAAACTCTGTTGGAAGTGTAGACATTTAATAATATGGCAGGCGATTTTAAATTCTATTCTATACCTAATAGCCAGCCAGTGAAGTTCTGTAAATGAAATCATCTCTCATATTTTTCCTTGCCACTAGTCTAGCAGCTCTATTCTGAATTTTCTGCAGTCTTTCAATAAGATAAAACGGGATTCCTACCTAGAGTGAATTGCAAGTCTAAACGACTTGTTATAAGAGAATGGCAGCTCTGACTTAACTTTTTTACATGACGTTCCATATTTAGTTAAGAATCAAAATGAACTTCCGGATTTCTCACCACTTTACTAGTAGGAATAGAAAGACTTTCTCCAGCAAATTTTAATTTATACACAGCCTCACTTTCATTGGGATATGTTTTTGTTGATAAGAAAATTACTTCGGTTTTATTTTCATTTGATTTTAACTTATTTATAGTCATCCAATGTTTAATTTCGCTAAGGCATTCTTCAATTTTATCTAGAGATGTATTTAAAGCTAAGTATATTTGTGTGTAGTCAACATAGAGATGAAAATCAAGGTTATATCTTTTTAATAATTTCACTTAACGGTGCAGTGTACATTGTGAAAAGAATTGGTTCTATAGCACCGAGCATTGTGGCACTCTAAATTTAACAGGTTCAGGATTTGAGCAGATATTATCCGCAGATACAGACATAGATCTATCATTCATGTGAGAAATAAATCAGTTAAGAGCATTACCTTGAATACCGAAATGAGACTCTAATCTTTCAAAAACAAAAAAAACCCATGTTTGTCGACAATATCGAAAGCTGCACTTTGGTCCAGTAAAATTAACATAACTGGCTGTCTTTGTGGTCCAAGGCATATAATATCATTGAACACTCTCAGAAGAGCTGTCTCAGTACTGTTGTAGGCCTTGTACGCTGATTGGAACTTCGTACAGCGATTAAACCCAATATTTAATCCAAATTTCCTGTTCAAAGATAGTGATGTTAGAGGCAAAATAAACAAGAGTGACGTTCTTTCTCTGAGAGTTAACATCACAAAATTATACTGTTTATTGTAATCTGGACCTTGTTATAAAGGTTTTAATGAATTTTTCTCTAACTCTTATTATGGAATTCACCATAAAAAATGAAAACGCAATAAAGATAAATAAAAAGTGTATCTAAAATAGAATCTCACTACGTCAGTTCAAGAAGCAGTATTCAAAGCGCAGCGGGCAATCCCAAATATTTTTTTCATATGGTTTTATCTTTAGAAAACTTCCAAAACAGACGTCAGTACATTTTATTGGTACAGGAGTTAAGTGGTTAGTTTAACTGTTTCTGTTGCGAAAAAAGAGTAAAAAATAAGGAGAAAGGGGGGGTGGGCTTTTGTTGAGCGGAATGGGATAAGAGGAGAGCATGTATTTGTTGTGGGGAGAGAGAAAAAGATAGACAAATAAAGAGAAGTAAAGAGAGAGACAAAGCGACGGGATTGCGTGTGGGTGTCTAGACGAGAGATAACATATTTTTTTCGGACTTCCGGCGTGGCAAGCGAGCAGGGTAGACGAAGCTGTGTGGAGCTCTCACAAATTTTAAATTTTTCATTGAAATTGAAAGCGTTAAACCTTAAGAATGCCAGTTAGCGGATTCCCGACCATTCTGGAAAGCATTCTTATCAGCTTGTTTCAAGAATCCCAGCAGGCTTCTATTAAACTAGCTGGAAATCAACAGAGAACCACCCTCGTCCTACGATTCGATGCAATGGCCGACACGAGTGTGTCAACATCTCATCTGTCAACCCCTGCCGAAGTTCGTCGAAACTCGTAAGTCGTCCAGACAATTAAGAAGAGACAGACGAAGATTACATCACAGATATTTGCTGTCAAAAGAGGATGCACCAGTATGTTTACATAATACAGAACGTAAAGCAAATCAGCCGCCAATTATCAACAGAACCGAAACTACTGAACCGGCAAAGTTAGACCTAGGTAGGGCACATACATAGGGTGAACGAGGTAACATTACTTGTATTGCCAACAAAGATAAAACTATTGTCGATTATTTCATCACAAATAAAGCTATTTTTTATTAAATTTTAGAATTTAAAGTTCTTGCTTGACCTAAATCAGATCATTTCCCACTTTATGCAAAATAAATAAGTCACCCTAAACCCAAACATGTTGACAGTCTTCCCATTGAGCTGACAAAATTACTGAAGCTGTCATGGAAAAGCGAGCATTATGATGTATATAAAGAAATTTTACAAGCCCAACTTGTTTCAATGCATGATGAATTTGTTTACTCTATAAATAACAACGATACTGAGGCAGCTAACAATGTTTTATAAGAGTGCATAAAAAATTCACCCCGCACAATGCAGAATGCTGAGCGAGGATTTTCTGATCAACCTTTGTGATGGGATAGTGAGTGTACAACCTCAAAAAGAATAAAATACTACCACCTTAACAACTTCCAAAACAGTAATGACACTACTGATCTGGACAAATTCCTTGATGCCAAGAGAAAATTTAGACTTACTTGTTCTGTAACGAAAAAACTCTTTGACGCCAAAAATGTCCAAGAGCTAAAAGAAAACATAAAACAAAGAATCGAAATCAATTTGGCAAAAATTAAATAAACTGCTAACTAAGCCTCATTATCGGTGTACAAACCAACCTGCTGCTTCTGATATGTTTTTATTCTTCCAAAATCTTCTTAACCCTAGACATGAAGAGGAACCTGAGGAGTCAGTCGAAGCTGAAGATTTAAGTATGAATGAAGAAAATAATATTGCCACTTCTGACTCTGATATCATCACTAAAGAAGTCGAGGATGCCATAAACAAACTTAAAAACGGGAGAGCTAGCGGTGGTGATGGTATAGAGGCTAAATTTTACAAAAAATTGCTGTCCTTCCCTCGTAACTTTTCTGTGTATTCTGTTTAACACAACTTTTTTCCACGGGTGTTTATCCGAAAAAGTGGTCAAAGTCAGTGATTGCCCCCCTTCTAAAAAGGGAATCCAACGGATCCAAACAATTAGAGAGGAGTTGCCCTTTATATGCTGTATCCAAACTATTTGCGAGAATTTTGTTGACAGGTTATACAATTGGGCTCATATAAATAAGCTAATACCAGAAGCCCAGGCAGGTTTTCGCAAAGGTTACTCCAAAATTGATCATAATATGAAAAGGAACACAATCGCTAAATAGTTGACATTGGCGCTGAACGTGTCTGGTCAAACGTGATTTGAAGAGACAAACTTGCTATGTAATACGTTGAGGGTCTTTCAAAGTTCTCGAAATAACGTTAGAAATGTGTTATGATTGAACAATCCATGGTATGTTTATAAGCGTTGGCTGAACAATATGTTAAGCCCGCTTTACATGATGCGTATCCCATACGGAGGACTCCATACCGGGTCCGGACCGGGTCCAGAACGTTTCCGGACCGGAAATTTAAAAAAAAATGTCTTATTATATCATCTACACCATTTCACATGAGGGACAGCGTGGCGGAGTGGTTAGCGCGTCGGACTCGAGATCTGGAGGTCGCGGGTTCGATTCCTGACAATGCCATGTTGCAACTGCCTTTGGAAAGCAATTTACCCACTTTCCCCAGTCCACCCACCTGTAAAACGGGAACCAAGCTACAGGTTTCAAATTTACTGGTCTGCTGGGGCATTAGTGGCGCTGCTCTGTGGCGACACAGTTACGATGAGTAACAAAGACAAATTTCATGAAAGGGATTAATATAGTGTATAAAAATAAAAAAAAAATAAAATAAAATATAAAAAAGGGGGAAACGCGTCAGATGAAACGTACACTAAGCTGCTTGACGTTAACTTATTTGGAGACTTTGCGGCAAGATAGAAGACAAAAGCAAGGCAGGAATTGGAGGGCAAGAGGGTGGGCCCTATAAAGGCCCGACAGGACGAACAAAGTTATCGCTGGAAACAACCAAGAGGAAGGAAAGCGGCCTTCCAGTTTTCCATGGAGAGTGCTTTGCAGTGCAGACCGCTGTATTTCTGCCTGCCCGATGAGGGCTGAAGTTTGCATGTCTGGCATTAGGAGGAACGTCTAGAGTCAGGGTGCTGGTCAGGCTGAATAAAGCCACACCCGGTCTAGCGCTCGCCGTCACTTCAGCTGGCGTGCTCCTCATCAAACCCATTCTGGTTGTCTTGCTCATTCGTCAGTCGTCAACGTGCTTTGCGGGTGGGGGAGTCTGTTGTAGAAACAACAGTCCCCGACCTGTAATGCGGCTCCAGCTGCGCATCTCTGTCGAGAGTCAGCTGGGTTGGGCGAACGGTAAACTCGCGGTGGATGTTTTGCGATGCAGAGAGTTGTTAGGTCGGGACGACAGTCCCTAGCCGATTCGTCTCTTCGATTTATACTGCTGCTCCCAAGGCCAGGTTTCAGGTTTTAGCGGCTTGTGTGTGCGTGAATGCTAATCCAAGGGAACCACTGAAAAGTTGCCCTTACACCCATCGAAGGTTGCCGAAAGGGGCGGGGGCGGGGGGGGGGGGGGGGGGGACACCGCAAAGAGCAGCAGCATTAATTTAGAATCCCGGTTGCCGAACGCCAGGAGCGACACTAGCAGCTTAGCAGGAGAGATATGCGGCGGAGAAAGAAATCAGGTCGGAAGAGGATGCTTTCAGGGCCGGTTGAGTCTCTCCACCACAAACCCTCTGCGGTCCCGGTGGCACCCGGCTCCTGCATTAGTTCTCCTAATGGTCTAGTCCGCCCAACGAAGACGCCAACTACTTGGTCAGTTGAAATTACATAGATCAATTCCTTTATACTAGGAAATTTTAAAATTGATCACTTCTTTCCCAATCGAAGGAGAAGTTTCTTGTAAATAAATAGAATTTGAGTAATTTCGGCAGCGCATTGTAGATGGCATAAGTAATATCCGCAGTCCACATAAAGTGAAACAATCTTTAAATAACTTTAAAGTCCTTATCATCACCTTGTCAGCTTCGAATTTGATGTTGTTCTTGTTGTAAATCACACTTTTGTAAAATTGGATTAATAGCATTTGATTCTGAGAAAACTGGACCTGTGTTATAATTTTACTATAATAGAGTTTAGTTGAAATAAGATATTATAAGTGTCAACTGGCTTCTACCGAAGTGTCTCTCAAAGAATTTAAAACTGGAGTTGGAAAAAGCAAGAACGTAGTTGTTGCACTAACAAGTTCTGTATTTCTCGGCCAAAATGAATTAAGTCTACCGAAACTTTGAGGTACAAATCATGTAAAAACAATCAACCAAAAGTCTATCTTTTTTTTCTCAACACGTCAATCATAAGCTTTACTCACCCAAATGGTTGCTATCAGTGAGTCTTTTTTGTAAAATTCAACGGCAAGTCGGAGATAGCCGTGGGGCAAGATATAGGGGTCAAAGGTCAGTACTTTGGTTCTGCTGGCGACCTCGCAAGGCTTTAGGGGGCTACTCATTGAATGTAGAGCCGATAGGTCAATCTGGAGTTGGCACAGTGAAGCAACAACAACAACAGCAAAAAGAATTATAAAACCAAGAACAATGAAGATCAATGTTTTTCAACTTAGCTGAAAAATAAAACATTTCTGAAATGTGATCTTTTAATATCAAATATGCCACTAGTTTTTGTTTGTTTTTTTTTATCTCAGGTGTATGTGTAGACAAATCACTGTATTTAATTCAATATTGATTCACAGCGGTTTGCAGTTTCTTGTGAGACGACCATTTTGTATATGGAAGGAAACCAAATACTAAAACTTTTATTGTTTTATCGGCCAAAGGCCTTTATGGAGAATAAATATTTCATTGTTTCACCATAAATATATGTCTCTTGCGTGTCAAAAAGACGAAGTCGAACTGCTGTCAGGTTCGCGGGCAGGAGAGAGCAACGTTGTATAATATTTCTGTGAGAAAGAGCTTAATGCTGATTCGATATTGCCTTTTTTATTTCTATCAAAGAAGGAATTATAAAAACCGTCGCTATTTATTCTCTTAATTTTTTTTCTTCAAAAAATCTACTTCCGTGCACCAACAAAAAAGAATGATAAATATTTTAATTTCAAACGTTAAATCTTAAGAGAAAATACACCATGCGAAAGACAAACTCCACTGGTTTCTAATTTAAATGCGAGAGTACGGTAACATCTTTTTAACTATATCAATAGACAAGTAAAGACGCGTTCTGTTTAAATAAACCACAAAAAAATGCGGAACAACCAGAGGGAATCAGGGGCGTGTCGCCTACACGACAATTGAGCCTTTCAGACATAAGATTTTGTTATCAATAATCCATGTTTGCAGTCTTTTAAATGGAACAACTCAAGTAATATAGATACGCAAAAGCTATACCTTTCTCGAACCATTCAAGCGCGCAGAATACAGCTTTAGGAAATGTTAATGACTCAATATGTAAAAATCTTCATATATACATGTACCTGGTTGATCCCGCTTGCCTCATCAATGTGCTGCGCTACCATTGTGTACCATTCATTGTGCACCATTGCCCATAATATTATTGAAATCGTTTCCCGAACTCTGTTGTATTTTTGCAGTAGCTGTTGTAATATTTTCGTTTTTTATGGGCACTAATAGAACAGTTTGATACTTTATACACGTTAGATGAAACTCCGAATGTCTTTAATGTATACGAGACGTTTCAAATGGTTTACTGTTCATGTCTACAAAATTGGACCAGTGCCAATGAAGAAATGGTAAAGAGGTTTCTTATAATGATATTACTATGTTTGAAACTATAAAAAAAAATTGGCGAGTTACATGACAGCGTGGCGTGAATCGTGCACAAGCTTTGCAACAAAATATATAAGAGTTAAAACAAGAGTAAAGATCTTTTTCTTGCGAGTAAAAAAATTAAAAATAAGGAATCGTTTATCAGCACCTAATCGACTAAATGTTCTGAGCGCCTAACATGGATTCGCCAGCAGGTCATTAAAAATCAAATTACCTTCTGAACTCACAAGGGAGCAGCAAGTAAAGCGCATTTAAGATCTTTCACTACCTATGATAGTCAGGTAGTCCTTTAAAACATGAGTGAGGAGGATAACAGTGTGTAAACGTCGACCAGCCAAAAGCATGGCGGGAACCGTGGAACTCTCGGCCCGAAAGCTTAGCGTCTACTACTAGACCACGACGCCACATCAACCCTCAAATAAATTATACATTGTAATATTCATTGTAACCTCTGTCTACACACGTCTTGATTAGATAAATTTCTGTAATCTTTAATAGTAAACTAGGATGCAGAATTTATAAAGAAAACAAAAATAGAGCTCAATATAAAAGGGTATGTTTGATTTAAACCTCTCGTATACTTTTGAAAGATTTTATCAAGAGGCACTGGGTAATCCCAGTGTTATCATCATCCGGTATTGTCTTTCAGATAAATATTTTCCTGAACTGACATTTTCACATGAATTGCCATTGAGCTGGCATTAATAATTAAATCTCACAGTAATGGTTCCAGAAAAGATCCGCTACTCTTGTTGGAATTTCATTCTTAATCTTTTGTTCACTTACTTACATTTATGATTTTATACACTTTTGCCAACTACTTTGGAAAAAAAGGATGGCAAAAGACCTCACATAAGTGAAATAGTTTCACCCTCTTCGTATTTTACACTCTGCAGAATTTAGATTAGATCTAGATTTAACATCTACATCAGACTCTTCAGAGGTCTAACATTTACTTACATCTATGATAAAATTTGTATAATCTAGATTTAGAGCTAGATAGGCCTACTTAAGATATCTTCATCTAGATTCTGTATTTCGCCTAGATCTAGAATATGTTTTGAAAGCAATTTTTTTCGATTTTAGGTTCTGTGTATCATTTTTTTCTTTTTTTTTTTTTACCCTTAATGCTTAGGCTCTGGGTGTCACCTTACGCAATTCACGAAGGTCGCCATTTCCACTATGTACAGTTACCTCTCCTACTTGATTGGTCACAATACAATGTTGCGTAGAGAAGACATCGTTAATTCGGTACAGCTGCATTCTGTATGAATATCCTCGGTCAGGATTTAGTATCTGAAAATGAAATTGACGGATTTCGCACAAATTAAGGAACTAAAATACTGTGTGAGTGAGTGTCTATAGTTGACGCTACCGACAAGAACAAAAACACCGCATAATTTCAATAAGAAGCAAATGCGTGGCATCTTTTAGTGACATAAATGTCTAATGTGTGATTTTTAAAATCACAAGGACTTGTTTTGGCCATTCACTGCATGCACAGTCACAAGTCAAAATTGATTTTAAACAAGTGCGAATTCGTTGCTCCAAAGATTTTAATTAAAAATGGAGTTAATTGGTACTTAATTTTACTACCTTTGACAATTAAAATAAGAGCTAGTGGCATGTACTAA
>BMAT01003624.1:19091-30567 GCA_019649035.1 Elysia marginata
TTTATTTGTTACTTCCTCCTTCCACGATATTCTCTGCATTCTTCTATAGATCCACATTTCCATGGCCTCTATTCTCTTTTCTGTATTTTTATTGAGAGTCCATGTCTCACTTGCATACAGGAACGGTGACCATACGAAGCATTTCTTTACTCTCAATCTAGTAAGTATACCCACTCTCTTGCTTGTTAGTATATGAGAGAGTTTTGTGAAGGCGCTCTTGGTAATTGTTATCCTACTCTTTATTTCATCGTCGGATCGAGCATCTGTTGTGATAAATTAACCCAAGTACTTGAACTGTTCAATTTGCTCAATACACTTCCCTTTCACTTTGATATTAACTTTTGCTGCAATACATCAACGCCTTTTAATTTGAAAATCGAGATAGCTAAATCACTTTCACGAACGATGTCCTTGCAGTCAACACGACGATACTGAATGTGCTTGCGCACACTGACTCACTTAAGGTCGAACAGCCAAAACTAAACACCATAACCTTATCATAAAAACTATGTAGCCGGCTTTGCCAAGCCTCAATATTTTGTTTTCATTACGGTGATGTCGAAAATTGTAGGTCTTATTTCTTTGTCTTACGACAGTTTGAAAAACTAAAAAGCAACATATTTTTAAATCCCCTATATCTATTATCTACTTACTTACAACAAAAAGCCTTTAATCGTATTTTGACCAAGCTCATTTAATTTCCGACTTGCGACTTAGTTGTACTCGTCGAGAGACACATTTTACATAATGACTGAGTAATTTAGTAATTTTCGCAGCAATGAGAAGTACATTGCCTGAATGGGGTTAGTTTTCAAGGTTTCTTCGCTTTCATCTTTTTCACATTAATATTTTAGGATTTTTTTTTAATGTCTTGTTTCAGTATTTTGAAGAAAGAAGTGAGGCGACCTTAAAGCTTGGCTGTAGTCGAACCAAAAGCAGTATCGAGTTAAGGAAAAAAGAGCAAAATATTTTCGCGATACTGAATTTTTTTTTATTGCGGCTCATATATGGTAGCACAATCATGATATTTTACGTAGGACTAATAATTTTTTTTAATACGGATAACATGTGGGTCACTTCGACTTCGGCAATCCAGAAATGTTCCTAAGTATTTGAAATCTCAAGTATGAAAAACAATTCCAAACCAAGATAATACAAGATAAGGTAGATTTCATTCATCCCGCAGGAAATATGTTTTCACAGCTGTACATCGCATATTTATACATATTAAACAGTAAAACATAGGATTCAATGGATACAAATACAATATACATGTATAATATATTAAACAGTACCAAACATAGGATTAAATGGATACGATTATACATGTACATTACTTTTCAGAGAATACTGTTGACTTCTACCTAAAAGAGCGAAAAGTCATCTACTCTATGATCATAACAAACGGCCCTTTCTCTGTTGATACTTTTTTCATTCTAAGGTAAGAGAGAGAAAAAGCCAGTTCAAATTCAGTTTAGCACAACACAGTTTTATTCTTAATACTGAATCAACTTCTTTCAATATGTAATGCCCTTACAATTTTCATAATTCTATAATCACCTCTCCCTAGTAACCCCTTGATTTCTTTTGTTCTCTCTTCACATCCACTTGTTTATCTTTGTATATTCTTTTCTTTACTGTTATCATTATTATATATTTTGTAATTTTTAAAACAAAATTTTTTTTCTTTTATTATTAGTCATCTGACTGTTTATGTCAGTGTCTTAAACGTTTTTTTGTCGGATGAGACTTCAAGCCAATAGCTTACTTGGTTCATCTGTACCCTTAGAGCTGGAATATTTATGTTATTAAATAATTTTTCAGTTCCTTAAACACACAGCTCTACTGCGACTCTTGTTTAGTTTTCATAACCCCTTAACTAATACAGTATCAGATGTTTTCGTTTCAATCTATTTATAAAACTAGCCCACTATTTGCTCCAGATCCCCCAGAGCGCCCTCTACCTGTTTCCAATTCCTTAAATTTCATAAGAACCTTTTGTAATTCCTTTACTAGACCCCCATTTGCTTCTGGTTCCTAATTCCTCTGTTTACAATCCTCTATTAACCCGCTTTCTGTTTCGGAACTCCCTAGTTAGTTACTATGCTTCTTATCCTTTAGTAAGCCAACTATCTTTTTTTTCATCGCTTTTTAATAGCCGTTTTTTCTGTTCTCACCGTCAGTGGCATCATGGTCGGGTACACGTTTCTAGAGATCTACCAAGCTGACTCCAGGCTAAAGTGGCCTGTGTTTGTCCTCTACAGGTTTTTCAGGTAAGCATAGTTTGGTTAAACTCTATTGGAATTAAGAATGACAAAGTCATGTGTTACAATACAACCTGGGTCGGTATTTCGAGTAAATAAAAGAAATTACTAATATGTAATTTTCACTACTTTTACAATTGTCTTAGCTTAAGGTCCGTTTAGACAATAAAAGTTGACAGGAATAATTGTGTTAATTAAAATTAACAGAGAGCAAACTATTAGGGTTTGGAACAGAGTAACAAAGCTTACCAGTTGATTGTGTAAGCACTATAATTATAAAACATGCAGTATCAACCAACAAATGATTTATTGAAACTGCTGCAGTCTGAACAAAACTTTTTAATCTCTTTTTTAAATTTGAACCATTTCAAACTTTGCTAAGAAGAGGTTAAATATAAATTATTTTGAAACTGTTACCAATCTTCGACTTATCATAATGTATTGAGACTGCAAGACCTCAACTGTTAGATCGTTATATTATAACGATTTGTCCAGACTGTCCCCATCTATGGTAGTTGTCGGAGCTCTGTACATCTGCCTGTGGCCTGCTATAGGATCCGGCCCTGCCTACCCTGCTAAGTGCCCGGATGAAGACGTCTGCTCAAAGTACTGGTACTACTCGTTCTTCTTCGTCAACACGCTGGTGGAAACGGGCAAAAAGGTTTGTGCTGTTTCGAGCATGTCGATTCTAGTCGGTTGTTTTGTTAGTCATACAAGGGGAAAAGGCTTGTTCTATTCGAAACAAGTCGATTCTAGTCGGTTATGATGTTAGTTATACAAGGAGAAAAGGCTTGTACTATTCGAATCAAGTCGATTCTAGTCGGTTCTTGTGTTAGTCATACACGGAGAAAAGGTTAGTGCTGTTTAAAACAAATTGATTCTAGTCGGTTTTGATGTTAATTATACAAGGGGAAAAGGTTTGCAATATTCGATATAAGTCGATTTTATTCGGTTCTTTTATTAGTCTAGCTGCAAGGGGTGAAAGTGGGTGCTATTTATCTCAACTTGATTTAAGACAGTTTTTTTTTTTTTGGCTGGTTTAAGGTGCCCTCAAGTCTCAGTCAGCTAAGCGAAACTGGGCCTTTGTCAGAATATGTACAAGATGAGTTTAGGGATTTTTTTAAAGTTTAGATTAGGGTTGAAAAATTGTTTTTCTATAATAAAAAAATGTCTAAAAAGCAACCTCATTGTTTTTCAAAAACTCAAATTCAAAAGTTCTCTGGGTTGTTTTTGCCTGATTGACCCTAGTGACTTTACAAGGTAGGAAATTAGTTAAAAAAAAGAGTTTAAGTTAAGAAAAGAGGGTGGGAGTAATGGAATATAAGAGAATTCACTAGAGAGAAGAAGTGACAAATAGAATAAAATACATAATAAAACATTTTAAAAATTGCTTTAAATGAACGTTCACTTTTTCAAAAATTAATACGTGTACCAGTCGGTATTACCTCAGGTCTACCAAGTTCCCCACTAACATGGGGGTGATGGAAAAAAAATCAAGTATCCTGCTATAGAAATCCATCTTTAACATCATTTCATCTAAAAATATCAATTGCCAATTTTAACTTTTATCTTCTCATCTATATCTCTATGCCAATACCTCAACTAGAAGGAGAGAACTCATAAATTCTAATCAAAAGTTGTTCATCTTTAAGTGCAATACTGTAGAATCTCTGAAGCCCAAATCGGATCAAACATATAAAAGCAAAGAGAAAGAAATAAAATCAAAATAAAATTGATATTCATAGCAGAATATGTTTTTGACACAAAGATTTTGCGGACCTTAGAGGTTTAGTGTTAAAGATTTTCTAGTCGCTTCTGATGCAGTTGGCAAAATTTTACATTTAGCGCGCATTTCCCTAGTAACTTTTGTTTCTATCCCACAGTGTATGGGCTGGACATGGTATCTCTCAGTAGACTACCAGCTGTACTTGTTATCACCCTTTTTGATGGTTCCAATTGTTAGGTACAGAGTGTTTGTGGGTTTGTGTGTGTGTTCATTGATTTTGTAAATTATTTTTAGTATTATTTCTAACAACTTCTTTACTAATGAGAAAAAAGAGGTGTGTGTTCTTTTACTAACGCTTTTAAAGTTAAAAAAGGTGTTCAATGTTTCTCAGAGAAACTAGAATTTCAATAAAAAAACATGAAACATTGTTTGGCAACTGATTATTTCTTTTTTTTTTCTACCCACAACAACCTTTCACTCTCTTAATAATATTTTTTTTACAAAATTATTTAATCAACCACTTAACGAACAAGCTAAAAAAAAATCAACAAATCAATGAAATGAACACACATTCCAACAGTTAATGAACATAATTACAACTATGAATACAATAAACCAATGCGTGATCCAGTCAAACACTCAATAACCGAAAGAGTCAATTATTTAAATAATTAACGAAATATTCGCACAATCAGTCTACTATCAAATGGTCCAATTCACCTTGAAATTAATCACTCGCCAGGGGCTGGAAGAAGACGGGCATAACGATGGCTGTGTTGATTAGCTTGGGATTTATCGTGGCTGCCGGAATCATCTCCCACAAATACAAGATGGCGGAGACACTGATACAGACTGCTACAAAAGATGGTGGACTCGTGTGAGCTTTCTGTTGCAGCTTTTATATGATAATGATAATAATAATAATAATAATTATAATATTAATAATAATAATAAAAATAATATTAATAATAGTAATAATAATAACTTTCTGTTTACTATGATTGATTGAATATTGCGTTTATAGCATTTGGTATCAAGATGGCGGATAAAGACTCAAATTAATCCATTCATAAAAGAGTTCCACTCGACACTTCCGACAGCATCCACCATGTTAATGTCCGAAGGCAATATTTCGCAAAAATCATGCAATTGACCGATAATTAGAACTGATTATAATTCTTTTAAAGCCCATCCGCTTTGGCCCAGTTTTTCGTGGTTTTTTTTTTTTTGGCTATAAAGAATATGTAAGATTTTTTGTTTTGCTCTGTTCGTTTCCCAGCAACGTGTATGACGTCCTGAACAAGTTGTACTACGTCCCCTGGTGCCGTGTAGGCTCCTACATCATCGGTCTCTTGATGGGCTACTACTTCAAGGTTACAGACCGTAACGTGCGAATTCCTAAAGTACGTAAACATCTTTATCTGAAACGTTAAACGAAAAACAATATGGAATTTATCAAAGCACCAAAATTTTTTTTTAATTCAAAATGATAACTAAATACGTTTTGAAGATTTTTATCGGATATATTATCATTACTGAAGAACATGTTTCCTTTCATAGGAGAAGTGTCCTCGTACCAACCCTTGTCAAAATCTTAGGTTATATATACAGAACTTTTGACTCATTGATTACTCGGGTTGGGTAAGATAAGACCATGGAATAGTTCATACTCAAATGAGATTGCGTGTGGAGTCGTTGTTTTACATGAACAAGCTTGGGACCGAACAACAACGACAACAACAACAATAATAATAATAACAATAACAATAATAATAATAGTAATAGTAATAGTAAAAATAATGATAATGATGATAGTAATAATAATTATAATAAAAATAATAATAATAATAATAATAATAATAATAATAACAGATGTAATAATATTCTAGATGGGCTTATGTTTCTTAAATGCAAGTAGACGTTGGGTGCCTAACTGCTTTATTCTAAAATCCTAGGCTTTAATTATAATCGTACTATGTGCTCCTGATAGAATAAATTGAATTATGATCCCCTGCCATGATGATAATGTGGATGGGGATGACAATCATCTGTCTGACAATAATGGTGATGAGATGATGAACATCATCATTATTTTAATCATGTTATGTTTGCTGCAGGTAAATGGTACCAAAAAACTTTAATGAAAGCATTTTGCTTTTAAATAGATCTTCCTTTTCATTGATAGCCTACCTTTTTTATTTCCACTTTTTGACACCCTTCCCTTCCTTGCATCCTCTTTCTTTTACCAAATATTTAACGCAATTTAATTATCAAATACTTGGGAATGAAAAAAAGGACTTCACTGAATTGTATCAAAAATACGAAATCTAGAACAATACGTGGTGAAAACTGTTAAATGGTCTTTGATTTATTTTATAAAACGTGGCTAGCAAATTTAAATTTACTCAACTTTTCTCTGCAAAACATGAGTCAACCTGGCCCTCTCCCCTTTCTCCCTTCCCCCTTTCTCTCATATTCTTTTCCATACCTACGCTTCTGCCTCTCTGAATATATTTGCCTCTTTTTCTGTTTCTCTTCCTTATTTGAAACATGTGTTTAATATATAACTTTGTTCTATTCCATCCCTCCCTCCCTCCCTCCTCTCTCTCTCTGTCTCTGTCTCTCTCTCTCTCTGTCTCTCTCTCTCTTTCTCTCTCTCTTTTCCCTCCACCCTCTCTCTCTTAACTTAGCGCATTGAGATCTGACGAACGCCAATCCTGCATCCCTTTATTTTCCTATTCGCAACATTTATAATGTGCACCTTTTCCACTAGGTAGTGGTGTTGTTGGGCTGGACAGTGAGCACTGCGGTCGCTTTGTTTCTGGTGTTTGGGATGTACGACAGCTACTCTCACCGTCACCTGACCACTGTCCTAGGGGCGGCCATCTACAATGCATTGAAGGACACAGCGTTTAGCATGTGCGTGGCTTGGGTCATCTACGCCTGTGTCACCGGACATGGAGGTAGCGTGTTATCGAAGAATGATTTTGTTGTTATTATCTATATTGCTTGCCGTTGCCTGGGTCATCTACGCCTGTGTCACAGAATACGGAGGTAGAGTAGTATAACGAAGATTGGTTTGGTTGCTGTTATCGATATTGCTTGCTGTGGCTTGGGTCTTCTTCTTCTTCTTCTTCTTCTTCTTCTTCTTCTTCTTCTTCTTCTTCTTCTTCTTCTTCTCCTTCTTCTTCTTCTTCTCATTCTCCTCCTTCTGCTTTTTTTATCATTTTTTTTTCTATTTTATGCTTACATATCAGTATGTTCACGCCATATTGTCGCTTTTTATCTCAACAACCCTCCCCCCCCCCACACACACACTTATTTTTTATCCTTTGAACCGTCTCCCTTTCCGCCTAGAAACCTATCATTTCCATCAACTGACTATTTCCAATAATATCCTAACCTGCTAACGGTACCTTCTTCTTTGTCTCCTGTGTTTCTCTCCAGGTGTTGTGAACTCTATCCTATCATGGAAAGCTTTCATCATGATCAGCCGAGTCACGTACTGCATGTACCTCGTCCACATCCCTGTGTTATTCTTCTTCGCTTTCACTTACGAGGGGACAATTTGGTGGACGGAGTCCTATTTGGTGAGAGATGAATCAAGAGGGTTACACATTCATTGATCAAGACAATAATGTATATTTTATGAATGTAATAACCACTTCCATTTTGTTTTTTGAAAATATTCGCAAAATGTGATGAGAGTTATTTACTAGGATTACTAGTTAAAATAATTCGCTTTATTTAAACAAATTCAGCGGGGTTTTTTCATTATAATCCATAATTCTCTGTAAGTGGTTTATTTTTTTTTCAATCAAGATACATCCAGCAATTTCAAGTTTATTCAGCCAATACACAATGACATAAGAACATGTTTTGAAAATAAGCAATGCTCAGTGTGGTATGAAATCGTTTTGTCCTGTTTGCATTTTGGTTTTCAGAATTGTCTGTGCTTGATTTAAGTTTTTTTCTTCTTTAGGTCTGCATTTCGTGATCAATAGTTATTAAAAAATGTTTTGCAGCGTAGCAGTGGCTCAAAGTGCTTGTTTTATATCACAGGGGCATAAAGTTTAAATTTTTTCGAAACATAAAATATTGAGTAAAATCATCCACAACTTACTGTGAAAAAAAAAGATTTTAAAAGGAGTGTAGTGGTTGGCTCTTAATGACATCGAAAGCAACGCTGAGATCTAACAGTAGTAGTAGGTCCTAGAATTGTAACAATTATACAACACTTATCCTTTTGTTTACCAGCGTGACTTATAAGTCCCACTATTACAAATCTTCCACAAAACCAAATAAATTTGGTTTACGATGACTTTTGTTGATGAAGGCTGCCACCTTCTTCATTTTTGAGCCAGGACAAATTCATGCAGTCGATTATTTTATCTAAGACGCTCCAGTTCGTGGTATGCTTCAGAATTCAGTCCAACAGTTTTGTAACACGAGTCTCGAGAAATGACAACTTTCTTTTCAAATTCTTCTATTTCTTTGTAATCGATAAAGGAGCATACAATAAAAATAATAAAAGTACAGAATGGAAATTTCGAGTGCTTCCATATAAGCTATCTTACCAACGAAGACCTTAGTTAGGTTAAAATCTTTCAATTTTGAAGGTTTATATAGCGCAAAACCAACACATCACTATGTTGCTCTATCCGCATTACATCCACACCACCAGTTTATTTATACCATAAGCGTCGTGGTCTAGTGGTAGACGCTCGGCTTTCTGACCGAGAGGTCCGGAGTTCAAGTCCTGCTTTCGGCAGGTCGACGTTTAGTCCTTGAGAAAGGCTATTAACAACCATTTCTTCGCCTCACTCATGCGTTAAAGGCGAGCCCGACTATAGGCCGTGAAAGATCTTGTCAGAATGATAGAGTGTTGCGCTTTATCAGCTGCTCCTCTGTCAGATCAGAAGGTAATTTGGTTGGTAATGGGCCGTCGGGGAAGCCATATTAAAGCGCTTAGAGCCTAATTATTAGTGGATTGAGCGCTATATAAAACGATCTTCACTTTTTTTTCTATTTTTTTTTAAAGTGAAAGCATTCGCATATAACTGTGATACAGCAACTGTTAAGTTCAGTCTCCAGTATGCAAAATAATACGTCGCGATAAGAAATCTAGAAATGATAGAAAAGGTTTTGAAGCGAATACTCAGTGTAAAGAAAATACTTCCTATTGACCAAATATTAGTACTGGTTAAAAAATAATTATAGATTTAGATGTTTCAATATCTTCCTCGTTTTTCCTCAAGCGATATACTTGATTAAATTTGACTAAATATTAGACAGGAATTAACGTTTTGGGTGTACCATCATCTTTTTTATTTAACCCACAGGACTGGTAATCAACAGACTTTTAACAGCCTAATGATAATTATTGACGAGAGTAGATCTAGATGTACAAATATGATTATTTCTTATCTTTTTTTTTTCTTTTAGGCTATCAACTATATGAAAATTGACTAAATTTGATTCTGCATTATAGGTTTAGATGCACGTGTACCATTATTTCTTATCTTTTTTTTTTCGTTTTCATTTTACTTAAAAATGAAATTGACTTAATGTTGATTTGATATTATTGGTTTAGATGTAGGCCTACCGGTACCATTATTTATAATTTTTATTCATTTCCTCTGACTGCAAATGACTAAATATTGATTTGACATTATAGGTTTGATGTAAGCCTACCGGTACCATTATTTATAATTTTTATTCATTTTCCCCTGACTGCAAAATGACTAAATATTGACCAGAGCCCATAGATTTAGATGTACCGTCTTCTTTCATATTGTTCCCCCCCAGGTGATCAATTGGCTTGGTCTGCTGTTTGTGTCCGCTGTTACCGCCACCATTATCTCCTTGACCACAGAAGCTCCGAGTCTACGGGCCCAGAAGCTGATTCTCACCAAGCTGGGCTTCCCTGTATCTGGATAGAATCTAGATAGATTAAAGAATTTGTGAGACACCCTGGGTAAATCAGGCACAAGTTGCTCATACTAGTTCTGAGTTAGACTTAGAGCTTTCAAAAGATATTGTATACCAAAAAAAAATCATCTTTACTTGCTTTGAAGTTGAATATTTCAGGGTGTAAGGGAGCTGGGAATATTGGCTTTTATTTTTTTTTTAAGTTTAAAGGGCATAAAATCAACATTGAGAAAACCTAAGTAACTATATGATTAATTCAAATTTCTTATTAGTGCCTGACTTACCCTAGTCGCCAGTTTTATCAATGCGTTACGATTTTTACTTAAGACAATATTGTAATTACTGTTGTTGTTGTTGTTGTTATTATTATTGTTAGTATCATTGTCATAAAAAGGATTATTATTATCAATATTTTAATTTTTGTTAGCGCTACTAATATTACTATTATCATTATTTATTTAGGCTTTTCATTTACTTATTGACGTTTAGGCCATACCTGGGCTCCACTCTGCAATTCCCGAACCAAGAGTAATACTTTTTTGTGCAATTGATAAATACCACCTTTTTTCACGTGGAGTCACATTGATGCATTGCACAAAAGAGTTTTACGCTTGACTCTTTCAGGAGACACCGCTATCTTGATAGGGAGACGCAGTGTTTACTTAATATAAAAAACACAAGATTGTATTTCCCTTGTCTGATTATAAATATTGGCTTTATCATTGAATAAAACCAAATTGGCAAGAATTAAGGCATCTTGAAGTTTTATATTTTAATAGTTATGATATTAAGTGTGGTTTTGTTTGGTACCAGCTGCTTGGGTGGTAAGCAAAAGCATCATAATAAACGAAGATAGTAATGTAGTAAGTCAGCTGTGAGTTAAAAAGTGTAGAAACTATCTATTCTAAAGCATCTCTACGCAGACAATAGTAAATTGTGAGTAACACCGAACACCCACCGGCTCTGTGGCCTAGCGGTGAAGACACTCGCTCAGAGATTGGGAGGTACGGGTTCGATCCTGGGCCGAGTCAAACCAAAGACTTTAAAATTGGTATTAGTAGCTGATCCGCCTGGTGTCTGGCTTTATGGATTTAGTGCTAAGTCTGGTCGGCCCGGTGTCAGGATAATGTGACAGGGTGTGGTGTATGCAGCGCTCCGTACATCACGGTGTGGCAGCACGCTTTCAATTGCCCCAAGCGCCGTCTCTGATATAACCTTGTAGTTGAAAAGAGACGTTAAAATTCAAACAACCAACCAACCACCGAACACCCACTTTATACAGAATTTGTGCGCTCCTGAAGAAGGAATAGACTAAAATAATATTTTGCAACCTGCCTCTAGGCCCGAGAGTTTTAGCGAATATTTCATAGCTGACTTTATAAGGCTAGAGGATTGTTTCAAGACTAGCCTCTCTTGCGTGCAAAATTCAAAAGGTGGGATCACCCGCGAACTCTTCTGTGGGCGAGGTAGTTTATTCGAATAACTCTATTCACAGAAATCACGAATATATAATAAGCTGCTTGACGCTATATTTGTAAATATTTGTAAACGAATA
>BMAT01003629.1:130523-162063 GCA_019649035.1 Elysia marginata
ATCATCATCATCATCATCATCATCTTCTTCTTCTTCTTCTTTTTCTACCTCTTCTTTGTCGTCTTCTGCCAGCAGGCTTTGTGTAATAGATGAGTGTGCTATTTAACTCAAGACTAGAAATTTTTATTGGCCAAAAATACAGTGTTGTCGAAGAGTCCTTTCTTTATCGGTGGATAAAACTCAAAATGCTGCTATGTTTAAAAATAAACAGCTTTCATGCCTAGAAAGCAGAGGAGGGAAACTTGCCTGCCCCCCCCCCCCTCTCCCCCCTGTTAGGTAAACTTTAGTGTGTACGTGTAAGAGTGAAAAACTGGCCATATGAACTGGAGTTGTCAGACTTGTGAGACAAGATAAACGAAAGTGTGAGGAAGAGATAAACCGTAATTATGTTGCCCAATTTTTTTACACAGATCAGCAAAACGCTTTAACCTAAATACCCGAGAACTTTAACATAGCTTGGTTTTGACATTGACTAAAGCGTGTGACAAATCATTCTTCAATCCTTTCCACCACAAATTAACGAACTAATAACATCCGTACAACCTAGAGCTAGCAAGGGAAAATTTTTAAAATATTGATCCAGCTTCATCAATAACTATATAAATGATTTGAAGGTGATAAAATTTTCTTATATAATTATAAATAAGCTTGCAGTCTTAATCGTAAAAGTAATTAAATTTCCTATAAATTAAATAGTAGAAATTTTTAACGCCTTAACCCTTAAAATAAATTGAATGACCTAGGAATGGAATTATATAACTTATATTCAGACCCCTTAACGACCTAAGTTTAAAGTAAATTATTTAATCCATGCAATTGAACTTAAAGTCATTTTTTCTTACCGTTTTAGGTCATGAAACTCAACTCAGTTATGGGCCATTATCAAGAAAATAAATAAATAGCCGACGGGAAGCCATGGGGCAAACATCTTTGTGAAAAAAATGGTATAAAAGAATGTGAAAGTCCGCAACAAAGTTGAACGTTGACAATTCAAAAACCCACAAGAAAGATGACTTAATCGAACTACCCAAAGAGCATGATTGTGTGGACTGTGAGGTGATAACTGCAGACCTGCCAACAATGGGATGGTGTGTGTGTTTGATTGAAATATTGTAAAGGTATGAAATTAACAGTGGAGAGAAGTAGGCTTTTTAGTGGAAATGCCCGAAATGTCTGCCTTTAGTATGATTCGAACCTTCGACTTATAGATGCTTCGGCAACCACCGCCTTGCCACTTAGAGAAACATAGCTTAAACCATGTCGCCACTACGCTCCTTAAAAAAGGAGTTTTATGGCAAACGTCCTTGCCTAGCCTCTCTAAGCGACTCGCTTACTTGAACGGGAAGATCCAAATCGCACCAAAGGCAACCATTTAAATCCGGAAGCACACCAACACTTAGCCATGAACAACAAACACAGAGAACAAACGATAACATTTAAGGTATGCCTCAAATATGAATTATAGATCTAGAGATCAGAATAAATAATGGAGGCAGCCACTGCGCAATCAAATGATTGAAATATTGTAAAGTGTGTGTGTGTGTGTGTGTGTGTTTGATATGATCATGTGGACTGCTGGACCAGCTGAAGAGCAAACTTCTAGGATGCTTTATCCTTATATCTATATTCAAAGTCTGTGAGAAATAAAGAATCTAAACCGTATTGGAACTGTCAGTAAATATTAAACACAAGAAAAAATTCAACGTCAAATTTGACAAGTAATTTCCCTTCTTGAGAATGAAGTGGTAACCTTGCTTGCGATTACATTCAGTAAAGTATAATCTTCAAGATAAAACGAACTTATGAATTTCGTTTAAAACTGGTTTGGATTAATAAGATTTGATTTTATACGTATCACATGATTGTCATTTACGTATCCTTATTGCATCGTATACTGATATTAATAATTAATTAGATTAAATTTTAATAACATTTCTAAAAGACTTTGTTAGTTCTATTAATCCCTTAATTTCCTTTAAGTACGTTTGATTTACTTTAAATCATTAAGTTGTGTTGCACATAAAAAGTTGGCTTCATGATAAGCTATTAAAAAAAAATAGTTATTTTGTTCGCTTATTATCTTTAATATTTGATTATTCACATCATTAAGCACAAAATTATAAACAATGCAAATCTCTGAGAAAATTTACAAATTTTTGTATTCATCAAATTGCAAAATTATGCTAATCAAATGAATTAAATCACAATCTACTACCTATTTATAATATCGCTTGAAAATAATACTGTTAATAATACTTCCAATTAATAAGTTCAAAGCATGAATTCGCAAAATCACTGAGTAATAAACTACAAATTAAACTCCTATAATTGTTATACACACTACATATAAACACCCTCCACATTAGTGCTCTAAAGTGCAATAACGTGTCGGGTGAGGTAGATATCACTCGCCAAGGTAAATAAGAAGATGCAAACTTACATGTACCGGGACCGTATAAGTAAAATGCGATGCTAGAAATAGTTTTTGGGCCTCGTTACAGATGAAACCTGAAGTTTTCAGTCTCTTCTTTTCTCATTCTATCCGATGTCCATACTACAGAGCTTGATGGATGAAAGGTCACTGAGTTGGACTAAGTTAATTTACATTATTAATATTATGGAGAATGGACTCACCATCATTTGAAAAGTGGCCATCTCTTCTTTTAGCCCTTTCACATTGTATTTGTTTATAATGAGCAAGATTTTTTTTTCAAAATGGTAGGCGGAAGAACACACATAAAAAATTCTGTGTCATCGATATGAGAGTAAAAAAATTGTTTGTATTTTTTTTTCGCCACTAAAAAAGTCCTTTTAATATTTTTGTCGGTTCAAAAAAAGGAAAAGTAACAAACATTAGGATCCATAGAATGATTCAGTGTTGGCGCAGGCTTCAGCCTGCAAGGGCTGGTGATCGTACTTTTCCATCGATTTAGACCTAGAGTAAGATATCTGATTTTACGTACAATATCTTTAATCTGTCGAGCGGCTGCAGCTGTTGAGACTAGTCTCTCCTCCGGAGGATAACTATTGGTCAAAGAGGAAGGGTTCAAAGGGAAATGACTCAGTTTATAGCTGTCTCCTTACTCTCTTCTCCATACTTATCGGCCTTGCTCTCATCTCAAGCAGTAGATTTTTTATTTATTGCTAAAACGTGATTTGGTTTCCGTCCTTATTTTATTACCTTTGAAATATCGGGTTATTTGATCACCTTTAAAAAATCGGGTTATTTTATTATCTTTAAAAAATCGGGTTCAGATATGTATAACAAGTTCATGTCCTGGCCAAAGTCTAGATTTCAAATGTCAAACTATTTGTATCTGATTTCGATATTGAAGGAGTCTCAGTGTTCACCAGAACATACATGATGGTTTCAACTGTAAACATCTTCCTTACTGAAAGCAAGCACATTCATTGTGTGTCTGAAACAGAAAGGGAGTGAAGATTTACTGTTTTGTCATCGTTATTTTTTTCTTTCACAGTTTTTTTTTCTTGCAGATAGTAAAGCACACTAATTTGATCTAAAATGTGGTTAAGAAACAACATTTATATTTTCAGGGATTAAAAAAAAATGTATCAAACATGGCAGCTAAACTCAATCTGACCGTGGATAATCCCACCAATTCATCCCATAGATAATCTTAGATGTATTTTTATACAGTAGTTTAGATTTTAAAAAAAACCCACCAGCACTGGCATTATTCTAATGATTAAAGCTTTAAGAAGAAGAGACTTGCTGTAAAAAGCAACTATTCTTGATAAAATGGTAATATCTATAAATGATCAATTACAGTGAATCAGGTAAAAGCCAGAAATTTCACATAAACAGTTGCTGACATTTTCATTCAGTGGATTTCACTCCCTTAAAGAGGTAGAAATATTTTTAATCTAGCTTTCATATTTCCCCAGATATTTCAATTCATAGAAAAGAAGATTATGTAACATACATGTATATTGAGAACAGATTTTTACAACACTGAAATAGCACCATCTCAAAACTAATCTGAGTGACTACTGCCTGATTTCCCCTAGCTGTCTTACAGTTCTACACTATACAAAAAAAAACCAAACCAATGTTATTTTGTACCAGTACCCAAGCAGGGGTTTTTAGAATTTTAGAAAGGGTGCAATTCTTTTATAAATTTACTATGATACTATTTGCAAGTTTTCCTTGTACATGTATGTATGGTGCATGTTAATTGAAACCAGTTTTATCATATATATTTTAAGTAAACCGCTATCAAGGACTTTTTTTAAATTAAGACAAGCGCTTTATAATTTCATTGCTGTCAATATCACATGTATTTTCAAAAGCAAGTGACAAGACAGATTTTAAAAAGGAACAAAAACAAAAATATTTGTAAACTTAAAAATTTATTGTCAAAATTTTAAAATCATTGAAACATGATATAAAGCAAATCAGTAGGCCTACTATTCATGACAAGTTAAAACAAACAAAAAAAGGACAGGAGAAGTGAGGTTACTAGGTCTTCAACATCAAGAATTCATTAAAAATACACAGAATCAAAACTGAAAATACCAGCACAGACAATGGGAACACTTCTTGCAAACTACTTATGACTACAATATATAAAATGAAAAAAAATGATACCTTTGAAAAAGCATTCACTTGAAATTATTTGAACCATTGCCATAAAGACTTACATATGTGGTAAAACAAACAAAAAAAAACAACTAAAGATTAGCAGAGCACAGTAATGTTCATAACACCAAATCCAGCTATTGTTGTCAAAGTTGAAGTACTAAATAGAAGTAAAGCTTTGTGATTAAAAACAGGAAATTCATGAAACTCAAAGATTGAGGGGGTATAGGCTAGTGTAGCAAGCTACACACACAACCAGTGGACTACCCAGTACTGAGCCAGGGTAGGCACAGGCCAAAGCTGTAATTAGTGTAAATATATTGCCTTTACACATGCATAATTATATGAACAATTCTGACACTGCAGCAGTGCCTTACTACAGGTGGGACACTTTTTAAAATTAAATAATAAATTATTGACTTTATTCGCCCTGACCTGTTATTTTAGTACTAATTATTTAATTTAGGCAGAAAATAGATATCTCTGTTGTTTTCTTTTTAAACAACCAGTTGTTGATTGCTGTGGTACTGTTCTTGTAACCTAGCCTTTCTTTGTAATAAGTTAACTTTCTTTTTTGTAGGTTTAGTCCATGTCACAAATAACTCCTCTATGCCACCAAGAGCATTCCCATAATAATCTAAGAAGAAAAAAAAATGTGTATTCTCAGTTTCACAGGAATACCATAACATGGCTGAACTTCAAGCACAGTGAAGCTAGCTTAGTGATATATCCCATCAAGTTCAAACAGCAAATGACTTCCCCTCCTCCCCCGCTCCAATGATCTCTGCCTTGTAATCTTCCACCTGCCAATCTCAGAAACCACCACCAACATATTCCTGAAGGCTGAAGAATAACTAGCTTGGATACTATGCTGGCCTCTCATCAAACTAGACTGGTCTTGACAGATATTTAAATAAAATTGCAGAAGTAAAAATCTCATGCCAGTCCTACCAACTTTTATTTAGCACCAGTTTTGTCTCCTAACGCACATTGCCAAAAACTTCAGACTTTTAAGACAACAGTGTCAACTTTTTTAAAGATTTCATTGCGTTTAAAGCTGTAATCATAATAATAGTTAATACCTTCTTTTCAGTGGGTTCATTGCTAGGAAGAAAACTCTTGAAAGACTGGATTTTTAAATTGGTGGTTTTATGTTCTGAATCTGAGTTAACAGTATGTATATAAGTTCCTTGAAACTTATACTATTAAAATCTAATAGCACTCTAATAGCTTCACATCAAGGGCAAAAACCTGAAAATGGCCACCAAAAAATATACAAAGAAGACATTAAGACATAAATCATGTAGGTCCAGTTGCTAAGATAATGACTAGACCGCCGATGGAAAAGAACCAGGTCATTCATGCCAGACAAAATTGCAATTTCGTTTTATTTGCTTGGTTTTCAAGTTATTCACAACAATAAAATGGTTTGCATGTTCTAGACAGTTTCTTTTTTTGCACAAAATGCATACAAATGTTTCTAACATTTTGTGGTTTTGTAATGTTGTGTCTTAAAGTCAATTTTTTTAAGAAATCACATTAATTTTGTCAGAAAAATAATAATACCCTCATGATACTGGCCAAAAAAGTGCATTTGGAATACAGCCAAGAATGCCATTTGTCTGGACCTGGGAAATATGGGTAAAGAGCAGTTCCCAAAGACTAAATATTGACCTGCCAAACCAGAGCTTAAACCCTGGACCTGTTGGCTCAATGACAAGTGTCAAACACTGAACCACGATGCCAAGATTGATATAATGGTTGGAGTGAGGATCAGGTGTGAGAAATAAGCAACAGTTAGAGATTTTTTCCTCGTATTCTTTCACTTTTGCATTTGTCAGAGGAGAGTAAGCAATTAGTTTCAAACATGTGAGGTACCCTGTACCTCTATAGACAGAGAGACAGAAATCAAAGACAAGGCATAACAGTTTTTAAAAAAAAAGTTTTCAGAAAAAGATTGCAATCCTTTGAGAAGACTATAAAAAAAAAAAAAACAAGGATGAAACGGCTGGGGAGAAAAAGTCGACTTTTTTCCAACATTTTTTTAACATCAAATTTGTACACACATTATGTTTTTTTACAGCAATATGAAAATTTTGGGGTAAAAATCTGTTAAGTACAATGCATATTGCACATATTATGAGTAAAAGCCGCGAATCTTACACTGGATGAAAGAAGAAAGAAAAATATGTCACAACTTAAAAAATTGAAAATTTGGAGAAAAAAGGAACACGCTCTTCTTAAAATCATTTTAGTACTGTTTTGAAACTGTGTGGGTGTTATAATAAACATGGCCTGAATTTCTTGCTATTTCTATTAGCATTTGTTAACAGTTAATTTTAGGAGACTTAATTGACAAATAATTATTTCAGTCTTTCGTCGCTTTTGATGTTTGAATGTATTTTCAGTTTACCAGTAGCACTTTCATTCCTTTGCCAATTGTTTTCAGTCACAAAAAAAAATCAAAATCTTATGGGGCTTTTTAGCTTTCAGAAAAAAACTACCAAATTAATTAAATACAATAATAACCTGGAACTATGGAACATCAGATGGAGTGAAAAGGATTTGCTTTTTGTTTTTCTTTTTAATTTTTTACATCAGAAGACCCAAGATTTATTATCCTGTACAGAATGGCTTTATCACACTCATTTCATGTACAGCCTATATACACAGCACAACCACTCTCTTTATTGTACAGATCACAGATTTTGGCACAGACTTTTTGAGGGAAAAAAAAACAGTACAAGAATGTGTCTTGAGTGGTGCAATTATAGAGTTTCAGACTTGATAAAACTCTCATGGATGTCACAAGATCTTTGTTTTTGTTTTAATTGAGGGATGATTAAAATCTTGAGTAGAGAGAGGGAGGGAGCAGCTTTAGAGAGCTAAAATCAGATGAATTGTCATAATTATGGGCATAGCAAACCTTTGTCACGTTTTTTTGCACATAAGTCAAAATGACTAGTAAACGTTGAATTCTTTGTTGTTTGAGGGTTTTGTGTTGTTTTTTTTTTGCAAACATCTTTCATACTGATTGATTTCTTTACATAGATGAGATTATAAATGAAAACACAGAGTTGTGAAAGTCCGACCTGACCACAGCATCAGAAAACATATGTACAGATATTATTGCACTAATTGTTATGACACACATTATTATTTTCTTTTTGGTATTGATTGTTATTACATCATATCTTGCCCATTACCAGTGTGCATGTTATTAAAACACATATATATAAAAGCAACAGCTTTAAAAAACTTTAAAAAAAAAAAAAAAAAAAAAAAAACAATTAATATCAGTATTTACAAGTAAAAACAGCAATGTACAACAAATGCCCATGACCTAATACCAAGAAAGAGACGATAAAAATAATGGACACTGAATGAAAATGGTAAGGGGAGGAAAATGAGACAGACATGAGATAATAATACTGGCAAGAAGTTTATCCATTCCACAGACGCACTGGTTTAGTGGTCAAGCCAATGTTAATAAAATAGCTGCCAAATTCTAGTACTACTGTTCTTGATGTTGTTGTGTCTCTTTAGCGATTCCTAACAAACAAAACAGTTCATTGTCAATATTACTATGGTTACTTAAATTTGAAAAAAAAAAATTAAAGAGAATATACTGCCAACTCAAGAAATAAAAAGCCAACAGAAAGTTAATCCCATGCAGCAAAATTTATCAAATGCTAGAAAAAAAAAATTAATAGATTTTAGATATTTCTTCTATCATCACGACATTAGGTGCAGAGTCATAGATAGCAATTAGAGTCAGATAAAGTGCATTTGGACAACTGTGTAATTTCTTGTTTACAAACTATTCAAAGCAGGGAAAAAAGAAATTGCACTCTACAATTCGTTAGCTTTTATTTTTGCTGGTGGCAAAGCAATAAAATTCACAGTAATAGTATTTGAGTTTTATGGTATTGTGAAGAGATCAACAAGAAAAAGTTATGGAAGAATCTTTTTCTCAATTTGAAATTTTCAAGCCAACCAACGCTCCGAGAGTTGCAGTACCTCCACATGATAAAAAAAAACTTTAGCTTAAAGATTGTTCCATGGATTCTTCTAAACAAAGCAAATATAAACAAATTTAAGCTTTGTGTACTTGTTCTTTTGTATTAGATCATATTTAAATTGGGCCTTGATATTAAATTTCAATACTTTCATCCAGCAAGGGAGCCACTGAGGTAGCCACTGTAGTTTCAGCCACCACTACGCTTCAAGTTACACAATTTAACAACCAAATTGAGTATAGCTGAGAGATTTACCCAAGAATGCCACAGCTGATCAAGATTGATAATTGAAAAAGAATAAAAGTATTTTTACTATGTACAATTAAATGCCATAGTTTGTGTCTACACTTTCTGTCATGCCTGTCCTCTCAAACTGAAGTCCTTTTCTAGCGACAGACGTGACTCTTGATCCTGCGCCAATCAGTAAATCCCTGACATACTAAACAAACTCTAGAACTTAAGTCCTCCTTTTCTAGCGACAGATGTGACTCTTGATCCTGCGCCAATCAGTTAATCCCTGACATACTAGCCAAACTCTAGAACTTAAGTCCTCCGTGGTAATGCTGGTTATCTACTGGCAGATGTGGCTGTGGGATGTGCGGATGATTCCTGTCAAATTGGATGTTGTCGGAGGTCAAAATGGACAGCCGACTTTCAACCGACTTGCGATCTGGAGAGAAGAGCAAAGACAAGAAATCAATAAAGAAAGAAGAACTTGGTGAAAAAAGTTCATGTTTTAAGAGCAAGGGGGCAAACCATTTTAATACTACATACAATCATGAGGGTGGGCGATAACATGATCATAACCTGAACTAAAAACAATGTCAGAGGTCTCTCAAGTTCACCACCAGGGTGGAGGAATTTAATTCTCTCCCCTGTGCCCACCCAGCACTACATGACCCCAGTGTGATTTTGTTCTAACTACATCTCTGGCATGTTTGGATTTAGTCATATCACCTGAAAGAGGGGCAAAAATCTTTACAGTGATATGGTATTTTGAACAGTTAAAATTCCAATGTCCTAATAGTATTTCAATACCCCTCGTTTTAAATGGTAGAGTTTTAATGTGTACTCTAACTTTAAATGACTGAGCACAAATTGAGAAAAAATGGAGACAGAGGAAAATACGGCCAAGGTTGCAACTAATTACACAATTTTTTTGTAAATTCAGAGAAAGCAAAGCGGCCAGAATAACAATGGCAAACTTCCTTACCCAATCCTATATGCTGTGTGCCAAGAATAACTAGGCCTCTACCCCTGTTTTTCTGATACTTTTATCAAGAATATGAATACATTTAATTTTAAATCGTTACTGCTAGGAGTTCCTTACCCTTGCTACAAGTTCATTTCAATCAAATCAAAAATAACCTTATCTCACAAAACAGGACCCTTCACTGTTGCTAACTGATCAGGGATGCAAGCCGCTCATGTTCAAAAAGCAGGAAAATTTTACCGTCTGTATGTGCCCTTATAGAACTTTTGATGGACCAATTTTAAGAGATAGATACAACTCTGTACAAGTGCCTACACAGCTTTAAAACTAAAAAGAAGTGTTTGATTTTCTATGACTCTTAATTTAGGATGTTTTCTTATCATTTAGGTCATAATTTTTTCAAGTTTTCCAGCTTATTCTGCTAAAGAAAACTGCTAAAAATTGGAATTCCTGCGAAAATTGAAAAGCTTGCATCCCTGAATCAATGTCCTGGGCTTCCATTCTTCGCCCCATGACCCCTGGAGCAGAGTAACAGTAAGATGTTTCTCTTGAGCCCTGAATTCTCCATAGCAGGTCCACAGTCATAATTTTTATTTTTCTAGTAAAACTTACACATTAATTGTTTTCACACAGAGTAAGCCATGTTTATTACCTTCTTTGCTTAATAAACTTTACCGCTGCAGACAAAATTTTCTGCCCCCCCCCNNNACCGTAAAAAATTACGGGCAAACCGTAATGTTGGCAGGTCTGGTAAAGGCATGTCTTATTGTTCATGCAGACTGTATGTCTTTGTCACTGGTTTTTTGTTGTTTTTCATCTGATGCTTTTGCATCTACAGATTTTAAAAGAATATGAAGCCAAATCAAAATATAATCCCTCTGAGGTAAAAATTATTAAAATTTCATGACTTGATGTCTGACTTCATAAACTTTAAAAATTTATTGAATGCATTGGGGAAAGGCTTTGCCAAGAACAATTGATGAGCTTACAGCTATAGTGAACTCTGCTTATGTCCAAGTTGCTTAAGTTGGTTTCTAGTTTTTAGTGTCCCATGGGGATAATTCATTACATACATTATAGTTGATGTTAACTTAATTATACATTTAAACTTGCACATTACCCTATTTTTCACCTGAGTTTATTGGTTATGATCCCCTGACTTAGCCGTGTTGACTATATCTGCACTTTGATTTTATCTATATATCAGCTATTTATCATAAACAAAATTTCTTACATTTGACCAGCATGTGTTTATCATTCTCGTTGCGTGCTGTTTGTGCTAGGCTGTGGAGCAATATCTGGGCCACCTGGTAGCGACGCACCACCTGTAAGGGAAACGCCAAAAATGGAAAAACACCGCTGTAGATAGGGAATCTTTCTTACTTAGTATTTACACTATTTATGCTTTAAAAAAATGACCTATACATAAAGAATGTTTGGAGCCATATGTCTTGCCCAAGGCATAATGTGTTGGGTTTCAAAATTTTAATTTGACTGACGCCTTCTTTAAGCAGATTTTTCCATCTTTCTCTTTATATTTTAAATGATAAAAATAAAGTCCTGATATTTTACTGCAAAATTTTGATAACGTCATGCAATATTTAACCTTTCCAAGCTAAGAAAAACTCTTTGTTCACATCAACACCTGAAAACTTCGAAACTGCAAAATATGAAGCATTCAAACTGTTTGCAAGGCATATATTTCACAACTAACATTTAATTCAACAAAAAACAGAATGTGTATTACTGTTACCTCAGCTGTATTTTCCGGTGAGCATGTATTTGAGAACTCGTCAAGAGCAGCAGCCTGACACTGGAACATAAAGACACAGAGAGAAACATGGCTGTCATTCTAAAAGCAGGGAATACTTGCTAAACCTTATAACAAATACTATAGATTAGATTTCTTTATTACTGTTTTCCTAATAAGAGAAATACATTTTTTCAGATCTCAACTAAGCCGTAGTTTGTATTCCATGATGAAGAATCAACCAAATTTTTTTGGCCTGCCCTTTTTAATGGTGCTAAATAAAATTTAAATGCCTTTTTCAATTGATATTTCTTTGAGCACTCCCAACAAACGGTAAACACTGATCTCTGGCAGAAAGTGAGGTAGAAATTGAACCAAGACATGTGTCTTAAAAAACAAGATTTTGACTGCTGCCGTTTTCTGCCTGGACTCTTCCCCTCCGCCTAACTAGAAACATTAACAAACGCACTCTCATTTATCTGTTGGGATTGCTGATATCATGCAAGTGACCTAAACCTTGCAACTACACAAATGTAAGCCCCTAGGCCCATTGGTATTATTACTGCTATTTTACACATAACATTTGTATAGCATGTTTGTAGATAAGGCCTTGAGTGTTACTTCCATAGATATCGAGTAACAAGCCCAAACCTTGCTGCACAATCTGGAGTCACAAAGCTTAATCTGTAGACCCAATGGTGTCTATTGCTGCAAAAGCTATGTAATACATCACATTTGTTTACTGTGGTTGTAGACAAGCCCTAAAGTGAATCTCCATGAATATCACACTACAATAACAATTCTAAAGCCAAGGCCCCCTGGTGTCTATCATTAGTACAGCTGCAAAAATTGTATCATTTTTATAGCAGTATTACAAATTGAGTTGTACTTTATAATATGAAATCTTTGTGTAGGTATCGGTATGCACTTTTTTTTTAAGAACAGGTCTCACTTTTAACCAATCTTTTAAATGCGATTACTTAGCACATAATCAAGATATAAACACAATTTCTTGACTTACTGCGCCGTAAGGGTAATAAGCTAATAGTGGGTTACCACATTACATGGATTGGTGAGGAAAATTTTTTCCTTTTCTCTTTCATCCTATCTTATAGCTTACAACATGCTAGTTTACAATTAAAAATATGTTTTTCAGAATCATTATTGAATCTGAACAAATTGATATATAATACTCTATTGTTTATCACAAATCTGCATTTTTTTAACAACTTTTAAGGGGTTTTGTCATTGGTTTTTCAATAAGCTCGAAAAAATATTTTATAATTCCGCCACAAAGCGTTAAAAATTCTGTTCATAGAGAGTTTAAAAGATTAGTAATATAAATTTTGCAACTAGACACATTTTAAGATACTGCTACACACTTGTATGGCCTAGTTGCCCATACCATTTGTATAGCCTGGTTGTAGATCAGCTTGTCAGCTGTAGCCATGACCAGCTTCTGGGTGAGTGGAGTCTTGCAGCTGTGGGTAAAATCTCTGTGGATGGCTTTGCATTTCTCCACTACATGGTGGTAGTATGTGTTCATCTCACCCAGAACTAAGAACAGGACAAGAAAAAAAAGAAACACATAAAACATAAAGATAAATTTTAGGAAAGATAGCATTGAAAAAAGATGTGCAATGAAATTTTCAAAGGAAGAGAAAAAAGAAGTTTACTAATAGAGATACAAAAACATAAGGTAAGTGTGGATGTAAACGACCAATTAGGAAAAATCTTATGTGAGACTTTAAGCCTTATAAATATATGTGACACTTCATAATTTTGAAAAAGGAGGAACGCTGACACATGATGTGACCGCCGAAGCCAGGAGCTTTTCTAGGGAGAATCTCTCGGCCTGACATCACATACAGGTACTGTTAGAAGTATTGGGGGATCCCTCAGCCTGACATCACATACAGGTACTGTTAGAACTATTGGGGGATCCCTTAGCCTGGCATCACATATAGGTACTGTAAGTACAGCTGGAGGATCTCTAGGCCTGACATCACATACAGGTACTGTTAGAACTATTGGGGGATCCCTCAGCCTGACATCACATACAGGTACTGTTAGAACTATTGGGAGATCCCTCAGCCTGACATAACATACAGGTACTGTTAGAACTATTGGGAGATCCCTCAGCCTGACATAACAAAAACCTAATGTAAGTACAACTGGAGGATCTCTAGGCCTGACATCCAATACAGGTACTGTTAGAACTATTGGGGGATCCCTTAGCCTGGCATCACATATAGGTACTGTAAGTACAGCTGGAGGATCTCTAAGCCTGACATCACATAAAGGTACTGTTAGAACTATTGGGGGATCCCTTAGCCTGACATCACATAAAGGTACTGTTAGAACTATTGGGGGATCCCTTAGCCTGACATCACATACAGGTAGTGTTAGAACTATTGGAGGATCCCTCAGCCTGACATCACATACACGCACTCTTAGAACTATTGGCGAATCCCTCAGCCTGACATCCCATATAGGTACTGTTAGAACTATTGTGGGATCCCTCATCACAAATAGGTATTAAACAAAAAAACTGGAGGATCTCTCAGCTTCACTACTCACCAGTGCGTAAGTTTGTGGACTGCTGCAAGCGGTCGTTGCGAATCTCATCTCTGGCCATGTGGAGGGCAGAGTTCAGCAGGTGGCAGGCGCGGGCGTACAAAACAAGCTGTTCCAAGCTACGCTGGGAGCTTCGGTACTGGTTCAGGTGCTCAGGCGACAGTTGGTCAATCTAAGCAAAAGACAGAGTGAGGAAAATTATCAAGGCAAGAAATAAAGCACAGCATTCAAAGTGAACATGAACTGTGAGGTCAAGAAAAAGACTGTTTGAATGAGGCATCAACAAGACTACATATTCTCAGATTGTATAGTGGCACCTCGCAAAGCAGGAAATTTTGCCATACATGTAGTAATTTTTTTTCCCAGATTCGCCAAGCTACCTGAAGTTTCAATTTTTAACCCCTGTCATGTAATAACAATAATGATGATCGACACCGTTTGTTTGAAGGGTGTGAATTGATGAAATATCTGGGACATCTGTGTGATATCATAAAAGAAATACAAAAATATCATCACGATGAATGTAAAGTCGGGATTCAGCTTTTTCTTGAACAATAAAGCAGAATGAAAAAAATTGTCTCGCACGCCATGGCATGCAAACATAATTTGCAATAAGCCTGGAATGGTGGCTCAGCAATGATAACCTGTGCCCATGTGGGTTTATGTTGCGTCAGACTGGCCATGTGTGAGTTAAGAACAATGCTTGAGTAGACAACACACCTATCTATAGGTTTGTGATGGGCACCAGCAGCTGTCATAAACTTGTTTGCTAAGTGCGCTGCAGAAATGTTTCTTTGTTTCAAAAGAGAAATACAGCATTGACCAAAAAAAAAAAACAACACTGCAACAATACTAATTTGCCTGTGGAAAACTCACAAAAAAAATGAAGGCAGCGCTTTCCATCGATTTCTGGCGGCCAATCATTAGTCTTCTTCAAAAATAATTTTTTCTTTCTTTATGTCTAAATTATACATGTAAATTTCATAAAAGCCTCCCAATTTGCTGGGTCATTCTTCCCGATCAACAAGGTAATTTCTATAGAAAAAAATTGCGTTCTTTCAAATCTTTCCCCATTCCCTGGGTTCCAAATTTCAAGGTCCAACAGCTTAAAAAAAGTCTTCATGTCCAATTTATTCATGCACTAGTATAAGGTAGTCTACTTTATGTTAACACCTTTAAACTAGACAGACAAGATTATCTTAAAATAAGAAAAGAGAATCCAGTTAAATGAATCTCTGCCAGATTTACAAATAATGGATTCTGTGGCTCATCTATAAAACTAACATAAGAATCTAAAGTTGCTACACTCTATATATAACTGTTGGACGCTAATGATGGCAGCTATTGGGGTTTTTAATATCTAAATTTCATTTCATTACTCTTACAAACACTGCAAATGCTTTGTGATGTCTGATGTTTCCAAACAAGATAAGGGTGGGTGGAAAGACACAGCAATAAATAACTCTTGTACCGGTATATCGGGGCTTAAATTTCAAAAGCCATTCAAAAAGCACTAATTTCCAACCTTTTTAGCCTCAGATGGATCCACACTTCGAAGAGCACTGCCCATCGAGTGAGCCAAGTCCAGTATACACTCAACCAGATCCAGAACAAATGACAGCTTGCCCAGCGTCTCATTGTGGTTGTCCTGAAACAAAACAAGCAAAAAAATGTAGCAAATTATATAAGTTACAGTATCCACTATGTGCAGGTATAGCTAATAAAGTAAGGCGTTCCAAGCTTTCACAACGTTTTATAATTTTCAGCCTTAATGAACAGCGGACAATCAGACGGGATAATTTTCCGCGTTTTTAAACGTCGGAAAATAGATTGGAGGAGGATTGGTCGACGGGCGGAAGATTCTCAGCCTTGAAGGGAAGAAAAGTATAGAAAAATAGTAACTTGACAATTTGTTTTTAAATGCTGAGGTAATTAAGTTTTTCTCAAAATGTGCTCATTACTAGTGATCAGATTTTTCTTTGAGCTGGTGGAATGTTTCAAACTTACATCCATCAGCGTCTCCTCTGACAGCGGCTGGGGCACAAATCTGAGAGGGGTAGCTGATGTGGTCGACGTGGTGGAGCCGGTTGTTGTGCCAATACCATGGAGCATCCCGGCAGATATGGAGGGCGGCGACTGGGCCAGCATCATCTGGTGAGGTGGGGGCCCAGCCACGTGGGCCGGGGGAGACATGTTTCGAGGAAGTTGGTGGTGGTACAGGTGATGGCCTGCTGGATTGCACTGGTGCTGCTGGTTAAGTTCTAGGGCAGATCCGTACTGAAAGCCTTGCCGCAGTGGGCTCCCGGCAAAGGGAGGGGTTGTGCTAGTAGAGCTTGTGTCACCGCACGATGACAGCCGCTCTCTAGATCTGAATGGAACCATCATACCTGTGTGAAATGTGGTAAGTTTTAATCACTATCAATCTGGGGTGCCAAATGATTATGTTAAAAATCCAAGAAATGAGCTGAGCATTATAAAATTGAACAGGGCTGTGTTCTAGAAGCAGGAAAGAAGCTCATTTGAGGCATTTCCTAAATTGCCATGATAGGCATGTAGATAGGTATAGATTTACAAAAAAAATAAACAATCGGTTTTGTGAACAGGTTGGCATGTTTCACCACAACTGTAGGAACTCGGGCGGTCTTGAATTTGTTTTCATTCCAGTTCTATCATGTAGAGAAGAGAGGAGTGGAGTATAGGCCTTTTCTCTCATCCGTACACCTATAGATTTATTATTCACTTTGCGAAAAAAATTGAGAAGGTACAGTTGAACCTGCCTAAGACAACCATTGAAGCTGTAAAATGAAAGAGCATTGCAAGTTTTTAAAATATTTTGAAAGATAAATTATAAAATGTTTTGTTCTTCCTAAAAATTCTTCCCTTACCTTGTCTGTTCTGGTTCAGGTGATGAGCATTCAGCAGGCTTGAGTCTGTGCTCACACGATGTAGCTCCCCGAGAGCTGCAAACAAAAAATTGACAAAATGGTGATGTATTTCCACTACATTGAATGAAGGGAAAAGTAAACAAACTCCTACTTCAACACAATAACAGAAAGGGCAGAAGCAAGGGTAGTGAGGGAAGAGCTTGGAGGAGCTTCTGGTGGAATTTATAAGCAGGATTTGTTGATACTGCCATCTTATTTCTATTTTGTTTCTAAAGATAACCCTTAAAGTAGCAAACTAATGGTTGCAGAAATATTACAACTAAGATGGGAATGCTGAATGAGTAGCCCAGCTTATTACTTAAACCTGGAGTACTACTTGTATGAAGAAATCACAAAAGCTTTTGGAAATTGTTCAACAGGTGAAAGTGCAACAGAGTCCAAATAACTTGAGCATGGATAATTTTAAAACATCAATGTTATCAGGCTCTGCTAAGTAATATTATAGTGATAATCTAGATTTAAATTTTGTTCCTGTTAGTTTCAAATATTTGATTGAACTTGGTCGCTGTCTTGAGCTCATTTGGGAAATTCTTCTAATTCTTCTAAAAATTTTCGTTATGGTTTTTATTTTTTTTTTAACCAAAGCTGGTTGAGTAAGGACCAAACGATGATGAGGTAATTTCAGCCACAGGAACCTAGTGTAAAACATTTAAGATCCAAAATGAACCATATGCCATTTAAAATATGATGGCCATATAAAAAGTAACTAATTCTGAGAGAGGTTTTTTTTTCTTCAGATTGAATTAAATTCTTTTCATAGCCCAAAATTGTTATTATGAGGGGGAATTTAAACAATATACTACATTAATTATTAAAAAGCAGTTTTAAAAAATTTTGTTTCTTTGTATGCTTAAAAAATATGAAGTATGACTTTTAAACGCAAGAACTAGAAGCAGAGACAGTTCAGGTAGAGATGTTTTACCCTCAAAGCAGAGTGAGGAAACGGTAAGATAACCGCCCCTTGCACGGTGTGGGTTAACCTCACACTGTGGTTTAAGTTAAAGAGATTTTAATCAGGATAATGAACGTAATTATCATTGGAAACTAGCTTTTACACACCATAACATAATTTTAATTACATTAATAGCTTAATTTTGAAAATACAGAGCTTTCTGGGCTTATGTAAATTATTAAATCTAGATCTAGAAAGATTCTAAATCTTAGGCCTACATCCTAGGCTACTATAAGATTTCTGTATCTAACTAAGAGTATGACCAGGGTGACTTGTGAATATTTTCAACTTTTAAAAATGAAATGTTCATTCCAAAGACTAAATAAATCTTCATCTAGACATTATGTCTAAATTTATCATAAGACTGCTGCCTGGTTGATTATTTTTCCCCACTTTTTTTAAATTTACAAATTTCTATGCCCATTAATGTTCTTGAATTTTTTTTTATGAACTAGTCTCATCTTAATTTAGTAGTATCTATAAATTAAACAAAGTATTTCCTTCAGTGTTTTGTAAATCTGTTTTGCTATTTTTTTCTTGTTTTTTTTTCTAATCAATGTCTTACTGATAAAAGTGGTTGCTTTTTTAGGCCATTATGTAACAAACAACTAAATTTATGTGATTGAGAGTTTGGTGCTTGAATTACCAGTTGTTCTGTTACTCTTATTTTATTCTTAGTAAAAAAAAATAATGAAAGTTTGAAATAACTTCTTCAAACTAATTGGCATAGATTTTTCCTCTCATTATTTGATAAACTTGAAGGAGGATAATCATACTGATTTGTTTGGTGCACCGTGTGCACCGTGGTGCACATTTAAGTGCACTTGTGTTGCTCAAATTATTGATTTTAATGACTATTGATATCACTGTTATTGTTTTAATTATTGAAATTTTAGTGCTCGTTCTAACTTGCACGGAATATCTAGTATTTTTATTTAGCAATCACTGAAAATCGTAAATGCCACAATAAAAAAGACAAAAATGGTAGTTGGAAACTATCTAAAGAGCACTTGGAGATCAAAACTGAAGTCAAACATACTTGAAACATACAGTTTACTTTTTTCATTTCCAAACTCGAACTTCTCATGAATTTTCTATGAAAAAACTTAAGTACACCAAATCTATGAAAAAATTTAAGTACACCAATTAAAAAAGTTTTTTGCTTAGTAACAAATTCTGCAACTAAAGAAATACCACAAAAGACAAAATAGTAATTGAAAACTGTTTAAAGAATTAAAAGCAGTCAAAACTGCAGTTAAACATTCAGGTTTAGGTTATGCTGTATTGCATGAAAATTAAGAGATAGACCAGATTTACAAAGAGCAAAAACCCAGCAGTATAACATCTCTATTTTAACTGTCCCTGCTAGAGGTGAAAAATAATGTATGATGACAAAAGATAAACGAACACTAACATTTTGTTATTTTATAGAGTCTGGACCTACAATAAGAGTTGATCTAAAACAGCAGTTGCTCTAAAATGACATTTAATCAATCATGTCAAGAAAGACCAATTAGAAGGAGTAAAATAAAAAAAGTCAGTTTCAAATCTTTCAACTCTGTTGTTTCCATAAATGACAATACTACCATTTACACAACGTTTGAAGCACGAAAAGTGGCTAAGCGAAAACACATTTAAAAAAAGAGCTGCAAATAAAAATGTTTTCATTAAATTTGAAAACTGTTTGGTTTCACTTTGTTCTTTTTTTAACTTGAAAAATCAAATGTCAATACCTTAGGCCAAAATTTATAATGATTGACAGAGAAACCTCCTATATTGAAAACCTCCTTTATGAGGCTCTTTAGAACAAAACTTGGAGCATTTCAATCATATCAGGTTTTTTTCTCTATTAGCTTCCCCTTTCATCTCTCATCTCATATCTAAGCATCAAATTTAATTAATAGACGCAATATTTTCATAGGTTTTAAAACCTTCTCCATGGGCTTTAATATGATAGCAGTACTTTGTACAGTCATAAAAGTTATTAGTTTGCTTGGGGGGGGGGGGGGGTTCAGAACAAAAAAACAAATATAGACTTGTTTTTAAGTTCCCTTAGGAAAAAAATGTGACATGGATGTAAGCATTTTTAGTTGGATGTAACAAAGCGAGAACAACCAAAGCGACACAAGAGTAAAACAAAAGGAAATCGCACTAGTAAGACTGCTGGTGAAACATGAATAATTTCAGCTTCAAATGATATAAAAGATACATTAGTCTGTTAACATGATTAAAAGGCACAAAGCGAGTGATGAAAGAGCTTATAAATATGAGTAACTTCCATGCTTACTTTGTCAAGTAGGTTTACACAGTGAAGTTGTTTTGGTTTTTTTTTACAGAGGGAATAGTTTAAAATAACTGAGTAGCAAGGTAGGATGCAGAAGCTAAATGTATCTTGATTACTTAATCTAAATAATTGAAAATTTCTATACATCATATTCAGTGCAAGGTTCTAGACAAATATTTTTTTTTTGAAGTTTTCAAGATCCATTTAGTTTAAAGCTCTTTCTTTTCATTTCTTTTTTTTGCTTTTTTTTGCTCTTTGCTTTTAAGAGAAAACAACAAAAAACCTAATTCCATCACCCCTGTTTAGCAATCACAACATTGAGAAGCTGATGGCCACAGTCAAGACAAGATTTTTTTAAACTAGAAAAAATCCTAAAGCGTACTGTGATGACTCCCACTAGGCTAACACAAAATCGCCAGCATGAGCACCTGAGCAAAAAAAAAAAAAAATACAAAAACAACCCCAAACACTTCACTTTTCTAACAAGGAAAATACATATCAACCCAGATAGTGATGACACGCGCTTGGCTCACATAAATTGCCAGTATGAATACTAGATCGAAAAAGTTTTTAAAAATATAGAACACTGAGAAAAAATAGAGCCCCAAACCACAGCTGTACTTCTAAAAACGATAAACCCAACAGTCTTACCCTCCCTCTGCCTGGCTGCTAAAGCCATCATATTGTCCGGCACTGTGTTGTACTGATGGTTGTGACAGATTGGTGGATAGTGGTGGTCCCCACAGCATGCTCCGCTCACTGGTATATTGACCACAGCACCAACACGCACTGACGGGACAGCAGAAGCAGGGGAGGCAAACGGAGCAGTGACAGGCTCCAGAGTTGCAGTGGGAGAGGAAGTGATGTCTCCCCGCGGCTGCTGCTGCTGTGGCTGGCAGACTGCAGAAGAGGTATTGGTGGTGGTGGAGGGGTTGTTGGTGGTGGTAGAGGAGGTGGAGGAGGAAGAACCCAGATGAAACATGACGGGCATTTTGTTGGGGCTGCCTGGGACGGCAGGAAGTGAATGGGGGGCTGAGCTCAGGTGAGGAAATGGACAGGATACGGGACGGGCATTACCAGCAGTAGTAGCGGTCTCCCCTCCTGATCCTGACATTGCCCCGGGAGAGGAAGAAGAATTGGACAGTTGGGGGTAATGATGGTAGTTGTGTAGGTGATGAGAGGGAGGAGGATGATGCACATGGTGGTACGTGGTCAAGGCTGCATGGTCGGGATGGAAGGAAACGGAGAAATGTGAGAGAAGGTATACCGAGGGGACTTAAACAAACTGACATGGAAGCAGGAAGCTAAAGCGTAGCCTTAAGTTATGAGCTCATGAAAAGCATGCAAAGCGTTATGCTATGGGTAAACAAAAACATTGTGTCAAATTATACAGAATGCAAACTGCATATTAGAAAAAATTAAGGAAACTGTAAATTCTTTATGCACCAAATTCGCAATCATTGTTTTATGAGACGATTGAGTAGGCTTTCCTATAATTCAAAGCATTTAGTAGACAAAGTTGACTGATTGAAAAGATTATAGAGCAAAACCCAGTATCCATGCATTTTTATCTAGTATGCAAAATAGCAATCAAATGTACAGTGAAATGGTATCTGATACAGGATAGAGAACAGATGTTTTATTAAAATTTAAAAAAAAAACAACTTCATTTTAAGTTTGATTTGCAGCTCTACTGTACTCTCCAAAAGGTTAGCTGTTTTTTACATTTTATTTTTCAGCTGCCCTGGTTGAAAAGGAAAAGTCTCATTCATCATAAAAGGCTATTAAATTGAAAACCCCATGAAAATCGGAATACTTGCATCCCTGAATATATAAAGCTAGACTTCTTTTTTTTAAAACATCTAATATCTGATTGTATCAAACATTGTTTCCCTTTTTAAATAAAATTGGTTCTTAATCAGTGGAACCCCTAAATAAAGACCTAGGAAAATGGTAAAAACATGTCTCATAAGAGGGTAAGTGATGGACCTCAACTATAAAGTCACATAAGAGGGGTTGTCTTTATTGAGGGGGGTCCCAATTGAGGGGTCCCATGGGGGTTCCCCTGTACTCAACACTCTTGCAAAATCAGTATCCAAGAAACAAAATATAAAAGGAAAAAATCAGCACAGAAAGAAAGAAAAAAAAACTTGTGAAGAATTAGAAAACTCTCCAAACCATATGAAGTATTTTCACGGAGACTTTTATAAACTATATTTATTTTTGGTTTAATTAACAGACAAAAATTTAAAAATGTCTTTTCATTTTCTCTTCACGTTGGATCTGGATTATAAAGCTGATAACCAAAGACAGCAACCTCAAAATTAGTACAGCTTTGTCAAGTAAGCTCTGTCTACATAGAAAGCATTCAATAAATGTCAGCTTACCTCCTTCAGCTTTATCCACTTAAACCATAAAAAGGAAAAAACAAAATCAATATGTTTTATCTAACCATTCTCTTTTCTGCAACTTACCTAAACTTACATAGATTTAAAAACTATTCCTGACCTTCAATTAACATTATACCCATCAGTGAGTGAAAAAGAAAAAAAAACAATGCTGAGGTAAATAAAGTCAGGTGAAACTTGAATGACAAAATATCGGTCTGATCCCACAACCCCTTCTCCTAAATCATGTCGCTTTCTCACTCCCTCTTTCTCTCTTTTTTCAAAGGAATTAGGTTTCTTACAGTGCTTTCTGGGTGAACCAATGAGATTTGTGGCATAAGGAGGTGGTGTGACCATTCCCACGCTTGATCTTCTCCAGGAAGGTCCCGAGCCAGCGTTAGGAGGAGTTCCTACACAGAACTGAACTATATTTGTTAGGGGAAAAAAAGAGAAACATAATTCAAATTTTATACCTTTTACAGCTATAAAAGTACAGAGATGCTTCTATGGCCTGACAAAAATGCCTGAACTTTTTAAAATGCTAACCGTTCACCTTGCGGCACGCCAAATTAGAAGTACCATTACTAAATAAAGACACCAACTGATCAAGGATTTGTAGATTTTTTACATCTGCCGTACGATGCTGGAATTCTCGCAAATGCCGGATTTCCATTCAATTTAGATTATGAAATAAGTGGAAAAAATATACCTTGGTTCTTCTTAAGTTTCTCTCTAAACCCACAAAAACATGAAGGTATCACAAATAAATCTAAAAAAAATTAAGTATTGTGTAGTGAATGTTATGCCTAGTGAGTGACATTTTGTTCCAATTGTCGAAAATGTAACTAATTAAAACATTCATAATTATAAGGTTCTAGTGTAAAATTAGATATATTTTGTCACTTTAATAGAATGTTCAACAGATTTATGAATTTTTTTTACAACTTTTCAGTATTGGGTAGCCATAAATATAACACATTACGACACAGTTTTGCCTTTCCAAAAAAAATAAACATTGTTTTAAGAATGGGTTGCCTAATATCCAATCACAAATATCCTATAAAGCATCCATACTTTTAGAATAATAGATTTCTTTTGTTATTGAATTGCTATGTCCTCAATAAACATAGAGTTGTAACTACATGTATAAGGTCTTGTACCTTTCCAGGTATAAGTTTTTTTTTTCCTTTTTTTTTCTTTTCATCAGTCAAGATGATAATTTCTCTATATTATAAACACAATTGAAAGAGTGCTGGGTAAGTTTTATATTTTCACCTCAGTGTCCATGTTTCAAGGACCAACTTTTGGGAATGCCTCAATTAGCATGTTGGATTGCCACAGTTACAGATAAGTTGAAGGGGAAGAAGGAAGCGGCATAGAATGGAGAGAAGGGGTAACAGTAGCAAAAGAAGTAAAAAGCTTAGTCGCATATTATCTTTCAGTAGACAAAAAAAGAAAGTCATCACCGACTTGTGACCTAAATAAACTTAAATAAGATGTAAAAGAATTGACACCCACCAGCAGGTGGTGAATACGACCCGGCGTTGACAGCATCAACACCAGAGAGACGTGCTTCCTTGACAGCCCCACCAGCAGTTACGCTTTGAGCTTCACCCTCCTGGTTAGTTCAGAAAAAGAAAACATAAAGCAAGCGTGAATTATGAGACATAATTCTTGCAATACAACATTTATTACCTTTTTTTTTCTAATGAGGGATATTTAGCAGCTAGGTTCACAGAGAGCTGTACACCAGAAATCTTTACAACAAAGATACACCTTTCAGAGTTACTGTTTTTGTCGTAAACTTTTGAAACTTGACTAGGCCTATAGTATTTTAATTTTATCTCTGTTGTTATGGACCTGTTATTGTTGTTGCTTTGGCCCTACATTTGTGAAACTTGAGGATTAGGCCTATAGCATTTTTAACATCATTCTGAGGTGATCACAAACTTGTCATTGTTGTTAACATTAATTTTATAAATACCATCATAACAAATTTTGCAAAAAGAATAAATCCCAAGGAAGAAAAAAGACACGACACAAATCTGTGACAAAGACAATGAAACAAATTTTTATTGAAAAATGTTAAAAACACACCTTGGCCTTGACTGGGGAGGTGACTTTTGACTTAGCAGGGTTCCTCAGCGTGACCTCAGGCTCGCATTTGATTGTTGCTGGGACAGATATTGGAGTAGGCGGACTTGGGTCGGTCTCCATTGGCAGGGTCACAGGTCTGACAGTGTTGAGAGAGGGGGCTGCTGGGACAGCCGGATCATTGACTCTCTCAGCTGGCTTGGAAGGGCTAGATTTCAGCTTTGCTTTTGGAGATCGATGTACAGACGAGCTTGAAAGGAACAAAAGAGAAGAGACCTGTTAACATATACGTACAAACTCTTCTTTCAATTATAACCAAAAAATGTAAGTTTTGCTTCTTTTCTCAGTTTCATACCATTTTTTGGGGTTAAAACTGTAAAGGAATAGTACATTACTTCCATAACATACTATCTTTCTTTATTACTGTACTTCTACAGACTGTACTGTAATACTCTGTTTGCCATAAAATTGATAATTTTTAATAAATTCAATTGACATTTTATACTGTTTGAATAAACTTCAATGAAATGATTGATACCTTAATTTTTTCCCTCCCATATTATCATTTTATTTCTTTCTTCATAATTAGGACACAGGACTGTCTCTAAAATATCTGAAATATTAATTTAGCACCAACAAAGAAAAGACACCCTCTTGGTTTGACAGGGTTCAATTCTATCAGATTATTATCAGTTAGAAGAAAGTCCCACTCCTGGCAATCCACTAGAGTTTACCTGAAAGAAGCCATCTCTTCCTCCGCAAGTGGTGCTCGCTTCACACTGACACTCTCGTCACCTGAAGACAAAAATACAACAACAGCTGAGATTTTTTAATACATTTGCACAAAACCTCTTCTCAGTATAAAATGCTGCTTTCTTTTCGACATTTACAGTGCACCAATCCTTATTTCACATGCTTTCTGTTTTATTCAAACTATAAGTTGAGCTAGAGGTTTATGTCTATACTGTGTTGCCCTGATTGTAGGCCAAGTTTATGCACAATATTTTACATTATGTTTTTTTTTCCATTTCACAAAGAAGAAAACGGACATGAGGAACACAATGAAAAAAAAAGTCAAAACATTTGAAAGTTACTTATAAATAGAATAGCTCTCCAGTAACTCCATCCCCTCTGTTGAGACTAAACAGGGAATTTGCCCACTGCTGAAGCTGTCAAGAAGCACAGAGAACGGCCAATAGAACAGATAACAAAATTAGCCTCAGATAGAGGAGACTTTCCACAGCGTCATCATAATCCCTGCACTAAGCAACACGTGGATGATGAAAATAAAGTTGTCACATTTTTGCCTATTTACCCCATTATATATTCAGTGATAGAGACTTATGAAAAACAAAGCTGAAGTTGACTTACATCAACTTCCAAAACAGGATTGGCCGCATTGAGCATAGGATGTAATAAAAAAAACCCCCAAAAAACAGGGTTTTCTGAGTTAAAAAAATACTTTTGTAAACTTGATGCTTGATCATGAACAAAAAAATTAATATCTGAATCAGGTGAAATGATGATTTGTGCTCTGTATATAATCTTCATAAAGTGGCATTACAAGAAAGATAAATGAGCATTAGCTCCATAGGCTTGGAGGCCTTACCTAAGGTTATGGTTTTGACCCTAGTCTACAGCTTTTTATGATTTCCCCCCATCTGGGGGCCTTCTCTGTCTCTGGTTTTGACCCTAGTCTACAACAACTTTTTATAATTTCCCCCCAACATTAATTGATAGCTTCCATCTCTCAAGACTAATTAAACATGCACAAGGTCATCCCTCACTTCATAAAACTCCAACTAAGCACAAAAGCAAATTTGAACACCTTTTTTACATAATAGCCTACAGACCTGCCTAGTTGGGATATTCAAAAATAGTAGTGGTGGACATGAAAATTACTAGTTTTGGGAGAAAATTAGTAGTCAACCTAACTTTACAAAAACTTTTTTCGTAATTATACTGCGCATATTTTCAATGAAAGGGGATTAGACATCAAAGTATATCCAGTTAATAATAAGCTAGGATCCGTTGTGATTGTGATGAGAGAGTCCACTAAATCCACTTTCAGATTCACAGGTTATTTCATATTCATACACTTCATGGGCATGTGTTGTTTCGATGAGCTTTGTCATGAAAGAATACAAAGCAATCCGATGTAGGCTAGTCTGAGCCAAGTCCCTACTACGCCATTAGAATTAGCGGTAAAAAAATGACCCAGGCGAATCGAATAGACGAGTTTTGGTATCGGGAAATAATAATCGCTACCCATTTACCTCCATTTTGATTGTATCATCGCTACGAGTAAGACAGCTGTAGGTAGATGTAGATATACTCGTAATCCCTCAGTTTTCTGACCACATCCGACAAATAACATTCGCATTTCCGGTTAGGAACATCGTTTTAATATTCTTTCGTATTATTCGTTTTTTTCTTAGTTTGTCTTTGGTACCAGACTAAAAAAATCCGTAGCAGCTCTGACCAAAGTCGTAATTTCGCAGTCAAGGCTTTTTGGGGGCTTTTTTTCGTAGGAGTACGAATTTTTCGCAGTACTAGGCAGGTCTGATAATAGCCGATATGTGCACCCACTTTTTTTTATTTATTCTAAACAAAAAGTTAAATCACTTTTCAAAGTATTTATTGGCACAAATTCTTTTACAGAAATAAAAGTAAAAAACGCAAGTTTTAAAAGGTTTCTTGAGCTTTATGTAATTTATTTTATTACTTATGAAACCTCTATTAACTGTCACAAATTTATTGGTTCAAAAGAGATTTGAAGCAAAAGGTTAAAATTTCTAAGATTGGCCAAGTACGGCAGAAAAGTGCACTTTTTTAAACATCTAAAATGTCCATATGGTTTGGGGTACAAAAAAAAATTGAAAAAAGCTATTTTTTTCTCATGCAGCTCATGGGTGCCATGAAAACTGCATGTTGCTGCCATATTGGATAAAAATTGTAAATTTTAGTCTCTTTACTCTCGTCAATTTGTATTATTTAATTGCATTCACATTTTCTCATAAATGTAAAAATTTTGTCAAACGCTTTTGTACATAACAGTTGAATTACATTTTACACGAATTTTCCATTTTTTTTTTGTACATAATGCAAGTAATAAATTGTCATCCTTTTCTAATTTGTACTAAAAAAATTTGTATTTGAAAAGTATACTGCAAGCCAGGGTTTTGATAAAGGCAATAGCGTAGTACTATAAGTTGAGGCAGTTAAATTTTTTATTGAAGTGGCATATTTTTTACAGCATTTTAACATAGATCTAGTTCTTATTTTCAAAATTATTTTTTATAAAATAGAAACAATCCTCTTTGAAACCAGTGTCATTCTGTTGAGAAAAATATATACTTTTATAATTTCAACAAATCTGAAATTTGACCATGTGACCCATATAACCGCTATACAAAGGGGCGCAGCATTCTCCCTTAATGTTGACAAGATTTCCAAACCCTTCACAATGATAGTGGTTGTTTACTTGTAACTGAAATTAGGACTTACCAGCTTCCATACACAAATTTTCAGGAACCATGACATAGTCCTGGATAAGAGAAATCAAAATGATAGCTTACATTAGGTCAGAACAGAAGATATTACAGGCAAATAGGAAAGAGCCCCCTGAATATAACAGTATTTCTGTGTCTGTTAAAATCCTAGTCAAATACTTCTAGGTTCATTTGACTATAAATACAAAGTTTGATGACAGAGATAGCAAATAATTAAAAAAAAAAACCATAACATTTTGCTGCTTCTAGGCTTCATATTAATGATCACATGGGTATAACCTAAACAAGATGCAGAGAAATTAGGTATGTACTATTTTTGTTGATATACAGATTTGATATTCGGTTAGCAGTTTTATCACCGAATTGTATATTGTGAGGGCTGGCAGTGATATTTGAGGTATCAGTAGCTCTCTTTGTTATGGAAAACAGACTAATAAGCTCTTGCAATTTTTTTTAAAGAATGGTATCATAGATATCTAAACATGTCCTTGCAAAACAAATGACCTTCTTTGGTTTGGGACTTTAGTAAACCAAATACAAGTATATTAATTCTCTACCATTACTTTCGACCTACCTAATCTGCTTTCCCAAAACTATGGCAGTGGTTTTAACAATGAATAACAGAAGTCATCTATTTCATCTATTTCTGCAGTTGATTTTTTTGGGGGGAGGGTTTTTTTGTAAATTAACTGCCATTGGGTTTGCAAGGAGATATGCCATTTTGAGATGCACATAATCTTGTTTTAAGATCACTGTCCATCTTTTGGTAGAAAAATTAAAATGCAAAATAATTTAAACAGCATACGTGTAAGGCTACCACAAAATGAGTCAATATGAGGAATTTTGTGATATGGAGTATGATACATCATTGGACTTTAAAATCCCCCTAAGATTGTGAAACAATATTTTGATATCTAAACGAAGTCCTGAGATATTACACTTGAAAGACAAGGAATCGAAGTGCACTAATTTTCAACAGATTGGAAAATTGGACTGAAAGTTTTCATATTCTAAAAGCCAAAAGGGCATTACTGTGTTCTAAGGACCTTTAAAATACATTTAAAAATTTTTTTGAGGTGGTTTCATGAGTGGATATGATAAAAAACAACATAAACTTTCAAATTATGCAAAAAGGTTTTTTAATAAAAATTTGACCACCCACTTTCTTGATTGGTCCTGCACCGCATGTAAACTGATTTTGTGGGAGCCCTACATATCTCAATAGACATAATATGCCGTTTGAGGGACGATTATTTCACAACTATAAACAAAAGATGTAAAATTTTAATGGAGTATGACAATATATGTAGTTATGAAAGGAAGATAATCCCCATGATATTTTCAGAAAATGGCATACAATTTGAAAGTTCAATTAGTTCTTTCTATTACTGCCAACTTATCTAAATAATTTAATAAAAGTCTGCCAAGCTTTATTTTCTTTTCTGTAACTTACATCTGGAGTTGATCGTCCTGAGCGACCTTTAACCTCATCTTTCTCAATCTTGGTAAAGTCTGTCGTTTCTGTGAGGGTGGTCACCATTTCCTCCTCTTTGTCCTCAGGAATCTAATTGAGACCAAGAACAAATTTGTTACTAAGATAAAGAAGGTTGTTTCTATGGGGATAAATAACAAAGTCTTTAAGATCAACAACCAACAATGGCTATTTAAGTTCCCTTAGATCAATATATAATAAATTTTCTGTGCAAATTCAAAGCTCTGATGGAAGATGTCCTTGAATTAACTCAAATACATCCACATGACTGTGCATTTCTTTTGATAAAATGTATGTTAGCTTTTGAAACTTTTAAAGAAATTATGATAAGTATCCTTCATAAAAAGCTGAATAAAAGAGTTGTTGTATCAATGCCTAAGAATGTGAAAAATTCTACATCAAATTCTTAATTAGTATCAACCACTTCACTTTCTAAATTTTCTTTTTCCTAATACCTTTGAAGATCGTTTTGGAGAGGCAGTCTTTTCGTTGCTTTTCTGACGAGACGGTGAACCTTTCGCACGCGACGGGGATGGAGATTTTCCACGCGTCGAGCTATCTGAAGATGAGCTTGATCGCCGCTTTGAAAGAGATGCTGGTGGGGGCATGACTATGGCAGGACATGGCAACAGAATAAGGAATTAATGATTATTGAACAAAACAAAAAAATTTCAGTAGTGAGGCTGACCTATATCTACCTGGAAGTAATCATATGATAATTACGACTGGTGAGGTTTTGGTGTATAAAAGGTTCCCTAAGAGCCTTTCTTTACATTTGCTTAGGTTTCTCCTATTTAGTCTCCCTCAAAGGGTGCACAATTTGGCACAATATAGGCAAGAAAGAAAGGCAAAGGTATTGGTTGTATTTTATCATCATCATGTAACTTGGCTGAGATTTAGGTCAACCTCATTGAGAGCAGAAATCTATTAAATATTCAAAAAAAGAGGAAAATAAACAAAGCTGTGTAAAAACTTCTGAAAACAAAAGATAAAAAAATAATGTTATTAATACAAAAATAGGTTTGAACTTAATGGAGGAAAAAATATTTTAAAAAATAACTATGAGACCTGTTCAGTCCGATGAATTTTTAAATGGAAAAAAAAACTCACACTTTTGCAGTAAATAGTCAATAAGACTAATACCTTTAGCTGTTGATGCCAGCTGTAAGAAAGGATGGCTGAAGAATTCCTCTGAAAAATGAAGAAGTTGAAAAAATGTACAGATAAAATGAGAATATGACCACCTCATTGATAAATTTCCAGCACTAAAACAAAGATGTATGTAGAATAGCGGTGAAACAGTGTTTCCTGAACACAGAATTTGAGGCTTGTATAAACATGTGGGCTCATTTAAACTTTTCATCTATAATTACAGAGAGTAGGTGCAAGGAAAAAAAAATTAAACTCAATGTGTTTAATATGCATTAAATTAGGCGTTTATATTTTAAGTAAAATTAACTAGAAACCTTTCAGGCAGCACATTTAAAGTTACTATTAGTGGTGTTACCCTAGAGAGTGTTCCAAGAACAAAAACATACAAATTTTCTGCTATAGATCTACACGGAAAGTCCTAAACCCGTGTCTCAGTTTTACAGATTTTGTAATTTTCACAACTTGATGACCTTTGTCTTACAATCAGCGGGTATGAGGCGGACTTCATAAATCTTAAAATGAGAAAAAACCTGTCTAAAGTACATTCGTTTCTCTTTAAAATC
>BMAT01003629.1:210416-225894 GCA_019649035.1 Elysia marginata
TTTTTTTTTTTTAAAGAAAGATGAGTATGTACAATGACAATGCTATCTGCAACATTCACTCTAAGACTATTAGAAATATTACTGTGTAAAAAATCCAGGTAATTAGTTTAAGTTCAAAATAATCGCGGGCCATTTTATGCTAAAGAGCCTGGATTCCGTTTTCCTTTTCCACAAAAATTCACAACCTCAAGACAGATCCTAACTAACCTTTGGTGTTGCGACTGACACTTCTTTTTCATCTTTAGCTGTTTTGGCTGGGGGCTTCGGTGTGGCCAAGTTTTTCCTTTTCTTGCCCCTGACCCTGCGTTTCAGCTGAATGGAGTCCTCTTGGGAAGCTTTTTCTTTGCTTGAGTTTGCTAGTGCATTGGCTTGAGATGCTGCTTGTTTTGACGGCGTGTGCCGCACGTTTGCTGGCTTGTTAGCATCAGACATTTCTGCTGGAATGGGTTTTTTCTGAGCCCATGATTTGCTACCCTGAGTTTGTGCGGTCGCTCCAGCAGCCTGTTTAAATATTGGCTTCCTGTTACTTTTGGTGCTCTGCAGCGGGGTGTTGGCTTTGACGGCTGATAGCGACACAAAGTCCTGTGGGGTGTTGGCTTTGACGGCTGATAGCGACACAGAGTTCTGTGGACTTTGGGATGGGGTGAACAGTAAAGGGCTCGAGTTTGAACCTACAGTGGGCTTTTGGTTAGTCAAACCAGCACTGTTCTGAGCAGGAGAAGCGGACAAATTCTTTCTCTCTGCTGCACCCAGCCTAGAACCTTTCAAGTTTTTCTTGGGAGAGTCATCCTCTATTGTTATCACTGACTCAGAATCAAGCTTTTGTTTTTGGGTTAATAATTGTGTTAAAACACCTGCTCCTAACATGTCTGGGACTGTTGCGCTTGGATGAGGAGGCTGAGGGTGCTCAAGTTTTGTTGATATCCCTGTTTTCCCCGGTGCAAGCAAAGAATACGCAGCAACTTTGCCTGCCACAAAATTTTGTTGCTGCTGCTGGAGTAAACTTGTGGGTGTTTGAAGATAAGTTGGCACGGCATCATCAGTTTTACGACCTGAAGCAGCACAAGCGGTCGATGGTGGTGAGAAACTTGAGGTCTTTAAGACTGTCGGATTCTGAGTTGGAGCTCCACAAGCGATCATCTGATGGGGTTTTACTTTACTTGAGACCAATGCTGAAAAAATTAATTAAAAAATATTATTCCATAATCTGACAACTCAGTTTTCATCAATTCAAATTCTATGAATAAATATTGGTTTCTGTTGTTTTGTTTTTATACTTTTTCTAAAAACAAGTTACAAAGAGGTATATCCTACAACACAGAATAAATTCAATACAGAATAGAAATAACCCCTAAAAATTTATAATATAATGTGTAAACAAAATCAGTTGTGCAAAATTGTTTTCACTCTTTGGCTTAAAAACAAACAATCAGAGCTCATAATCCAAAGTGCAAGACTTCACGTTTTCTTGTGAAACACTTTCTGGTCCAAGCCGGTCCTAAAACCCATCAATTACACTGTAATGTAAGAGGCTCTCTTTACTAATGTCTCTTTAATGGATTACAAAAATAGCTATCGTACCTTCAAATGTACATAACAACAAAAAGAAAAAAGATTGAAAGAAACGTTATGAAATTAGCAGTGGAGAGAAGTAGGCTTTTTGGAAATGCCCAAAATGCTATTAATATGATTTGAACCTTCAACTTAAAGTAGCATCAGCATCCACTGCCTTGCCACTGACAGAAACATGTCTAGCCTCTCTAGGGGACTTGCTTACTTAACCAGGGAGATCCAAATCACACCAAAGGCAACCATTAAAAGCAGAAGTGCACCAAATGAAAAAGTGAATAGGTTTAAGCTACTGAAAGTGGATGAAAATCCTAAGAATTAGATTCTTCAAATAAATGTTATGTTACCCTTCACTCTGGAAGCAATGCACAGTGTTAAAAGTAACCTCATAATGAGGCCAAATGATTCTGTTGCTAGAAATTGTTTTGATATGAGAAATACCCTATAAAAGTAGATATATTCCTCTTTTTTTTTTCTCTATATTTTAGATCAAATAAAATCCTAATACGTTTCCACAAAATTTTGATTATTTATGCAACTTTTAATGTGTGGAAGCTGAGCAAAATGTGTTCTCCTAAACAGCAAAGAAAGCTTTGTAATGTGAAAATTGCAACATCCAACCAGATAGACTAGTTGTAAAAAACATATAAATGCAGCATCAGTAAATGTAAGTAAGATGTAGAAAAGAAATGCAGGTCAAATAAATACTTGCCATGTAGCTGCTCCTGGGCAACGGTTGGAGGAGCTTTGCTGGACTCTGATACCCCTTCACTACTTCCCCCAGTTGCGAGGCTAGATCTGGTATTGGGCACATAACTGGGTGCTGTACTGTTAGACTGATTAGTATTAAGGCTACCTGTCACATTTTCTTTGGGATCCTTTGAAGAGCTTTTCTTGGAGCTGTTGTCCTCTTTCTGTGATAACAAAGAATGAAAAAATATTTTCCCCATTAATCAGCCACAACACAGGATAAAAAACCTGTTTCAAAATATAAGGAAAATTTTCTGCAAAGACTAAAAATGCAGCAAACTCAAGTAATTTAAACTTAAGAAAAAGAAAGGGAAAAGAGAAATAACTTATCCAAGTACTGCCAGCACACACCATGATCACCTAAAGAAGGTCCGAAGGCACACAGCTCCCCTAAACCCATCTTTGATTACTGAAGTCTGCTTTTTCTTTTACACCGCAAAGATTTATAGTCATATAAATCGAATCATGAATGCTGGACTGCCTTCTTAATTTTGAAGAAATCGATTTAAAATAGTAAAAATCTGTGGTTAATATAATGCCTGAAGGCACAGAACAAAGAAAAATTGAATTTTTCACTCATTTAGTTGGCATCCCTGATTGAAAACCTACCTGTCCCGCTAGAATGCTGTCTTTCTCAGCCTCAGACAAGCGAATGAGCCGAGCTGTTGGGTTGAGACCTGGCCCAGCTGGAGCATCCACCAGATAAACCAACCTTTCCGAAGTTGACACCGGCAGGTTGAGGTTCCCACCGAAAGTGGTGTGTAGCTCTTGTGGAATCTCAAACACCTGAAATCGGACGCCTGGCTTGGCACGCTCGGTGACTATGCGCAGCTGAATTTTGGAGTTTGTGTTGTCGAGAGCTGGTGGTGGTCCTGCATCAAACGTCTGCCATGCTGATGATGAAGGTGCTGGTACTGCCTCTGCAATAGAGATAGATGCGACACATTGAAACCCTTTTAAACCCCAAAAAATGGCTTTTGGGACCAAAGAGATTTTGCTTAAAGAAATTAGAATGGAAACTCATGATATGAAAAAAAGATTCTCATAATTTGAAGTTCCTGAGGTGTGAGCTTTTTATTTCCTACTTAATGTATTATGTTTTATCTCATAGTTCAAGCCAATGAAGTAGAATGCTCAAAACTTAGAATTCCCAAGAAATTTTAATTATCAGGTTTACACTGTACTAAAGTTGAACTAAAATAATTTTTGCAGTCCTGAGAATTTCAATTACAAGGAAAAATGATTCCTTTGCAACAGAGTGTGCATTTTAAGCCTGTAGATTACAAATAAATATACAGTGCAGCATCATTCAGTAGGTTTGCTTCAGAAAGAAATGGCTAGTTGGGACAATCATCACATCTCGATAACAGGAATGCAAACAGCTTACACACAAAGAGGTATGATGCTTGGCACCACTACTTGACAACTGCCCATAAAAAAATTTTAATACATTAACAAGAATAGATAAACCACCATTACCAAAGAGCTACGGTTAGGCATAGTATTTTTTAGCATCTGTCCCTTGAAATCGCATTGAACTCTTTTCTTTTCTGACTTGTACTGTATCATCAAACTAGTTCACACTACTATCACTGATCTCTGGAACTGCTTGCACACCAATTTACCACAAACATGTTGAAAATAACAATAAAACAGTTAATCATCAACTATGTGGTCCATTAATTTTACAGGGATGTAAGTTTTCCGATTTTTGTAGGAATTCCGATTTTTTAGAAGATTCTTTCACTAAAAAAGCAGGAAAATTTGAAAAAATTATGACCTAAATGTTAAAGAAAACGTCCTAAAGTAAGAGCCATAGAGAATCAAACACTTCTTTTCAGGTGTATAGCTGTGTAGGCACTTGTACAGAGCTGTATCTATCTCTTTGAATTGGTCTATCAAAAGTTCAGTAAGGGCACCTACAGAGTGTAAAATCTTCCTGCTTTTTGAGCATGGACCGCTTGCATCCCTGATTTTAACAAAATGTGCCAAAAACTTTCCCTATGTCCACTCAAATAAAGCCTTCGGTAGGCCTGTACCTGGTTAAACAAAAAATGCTTGCCACCACTATATGGGCTTATTACAAACAAGGCTTGACCCTTATGGGGCAATTTGTGCTCCCTGCCCACTCCCCGTACAACCTGCTTTCACACCCAAATATTATGAAACATTAGACGCTCAAAGCTACTTGAAAGTGAGTATTACCAATAAAACTATAAGTTCTGAGCTTTGGAGCTTAAATTCTTCAGATTTTGCACACCTATGCCGGGGAGGCCAGAGAGAACCAATAAAGTTCCTGTTCTTAGTTCCATAGTTTTAACAGCTACTTTTTTAAACCATACCAAATAAGGTTGTAATACATCTAGGCACCCATTTCCTGCTACAGGAGAGTCACCAATTTCTTATTCAAAGCAGTGCAAAACAGCTCTTTGCCTTACTCGGTGCTTCCAGTGAGAAATTATTAAAACTGAGGGTAGCTTGAGCGTATCTTGGGTTTGAGAAACAAGGATAGTGTACAGCTTATTTATTAATAAAAACCTTTCCCCTTTCGGCACATTCAGTTTGTTAGCAGGCCATTTATCGCCTGGCAAAACTATTCATTCAGAGAATTAGTGAAACTTCAAAAGAAACCTGACAGAATGATAGTAAATGTAAACAAAAGGGTCACAACAAGTAAAAAAAAATATTATTTACATATGCTTTATCAGTTTGCCAATCATAGCTGTGCAGGTCATACTTTACTAAGGATAAAGTTGAGTACCATTAAATTTTCCGCAGGACTTTTGATCATCTGCAGAATGTTTATAAGAAATGCAAAATCCACAAATGTAAAAAAAAACGCAGAAAACATGGAATCACCAATTACTGTCTCTTTTCACAGGAGACAGGTGTTTGTTTTACTTACTTGGTGCTGCATTGGGAGATCCAGAACTTTGTTGTTGTAAGCTTTCAGACTTTGGCACATTTGGGGCTTGGTAAGAGAAACGAGGTTTGGGTGATTTTTCCGAAAGATGGTTCTTTAGTTTCTCTGCCAGTTTGCTGCTGGGAGTGTAGCAAGTGGAATGGGCAGGCAGATAATTTTGCTTTTTGCCTACGTTGCTGCTTGAAATTGTTGAGCTTGTTACAGACATGCTGTTCTTATTTTTTTCATTAGCATTTAATTTTGAGCTGGTGGGAGTCTGGAACAGACCAAATATTGGAAAGTTCTGGGTCGGGGTAGAGGGTGTGTTGACATCATGCAGAGGTTTCCGTGGCGATGGGCTTGTTCCAAGAATTGATGTTTCCACTCTGGGTACAGGATGAAACACAAAATTTTATGTTGACCAAGCAGTGCGCGAAGAAAAACTAATTGAAAATAATCTGTAAAAAATCAAGTCTGTCCAATTGCAAATAAAATTCTTTCAAATAGACCTTGTATTTTTTTCTGTTATATTTTTCATATTAAGAGATGACACAAAAGCAACAGATCACTTTCTGATCTTTGAAAAAATTGACACACATAAAAGCTTTCTTTATGAGTGGCGCTTATCCATACTTTTGAGACAAATACACACAATTTGTGCTATCTATACAAAAACTTACCCAGAATCGTTTTTCTGTGCTTCTATCATATTATCAGTGAACAATGACAAAGAATCCATTGCACAAGCAAAATTGTGAAATGTTTGAATTTTGTTCCGCACCCATTTTGACAACCCTGAGTCAAAACAAGAAAACAAAATTTGTTGAGTTTCATAAATGATGTGGAAACCAAATGAAAAATTTATTTTAAAACCAATTCCAACTTCAGCTTTTTTACATTTTTTTACTGGTATTACTCATGAAAAATGTCCTTATGAAGGTGAAAACTAGTTTGAAATACAAAAGTAAATTTTTTATAGCAATTGTATAATATAGGCAAATGAAAATGTTATTGTTTTCCATGTAAGAGTCTATCTATTATCTACCAATTTGATTAATTATTAAGTTAGTGTCCTGCAGCTTTTCAAACTTAGGAGACACATTTGACAAAAGGTTTCATTCAATTGAAGAATTTCTTTTGTGTACATACTAAGCAACTTGTGCAAAAAAATAATCCTGAAATATTCATTGACACGTGTGTTTGTTTTAAGTCCTAAGCTTATTTAACTGGATGACAATAGTGTCCACAACGTCTTCATTGAGTTAAAAAATGGAACATCAAGCCCTACCTTTGCAGTACTTGGCTGGAACTTTCACAAACCTGTCATCTACAATAATCAAAGCTCCCCAGTCTTTCCTGGACATTGATGGAAAGTTTGACAAGTTTAGATTATTGATGAAAGTAACAGCATTTCAATAGAAAATGGTTGTAAAAAAAATATTAACCAACATTTGCAGCGACATGACAGGTGAAGTAACTAAATGTATTGACATCAACATGGCAAAATAAAACACAGAAAACAAGCGGCACATATTAGATCCTTTTAACGACAATTTTGTGAAATATGTGCCTATGGTCCATTCATCTCCCACCACCTATACCTCATGAAGTAAGTTTCACAACCACTGATGAATTGAATTTTGAAACTTCATGTAGTGCATAATATTCCACAAATGACAATACACGCAAATTTCAATTTCAAACAAGTGAACGAGCAGTTTCACCTGAACAGGTACTATTTATGCATAACTTAATTATTGACAGCACTTTGCAAAGACTAAATACATTTTCAAGTGACAACGACCAAAGTCAAGGAACCTGCTATCTATGGGCAGTACCTGTGCCTAATACACCTGCCCAGGGCCTGGTTGAGGGCTCTGAAAGCCTGGATCTCGTACCAGTCCGAGCCAGACAGCAGCCCGCGTGCGTGACGATGCTGGTCATTGTACTTCCTCTTGAGTTCCACCTGGCAGTAGAATGTATTCACAGGCGAGATGTATGCCTTGTTTTCCAGGCTTGCTTGACTATACATAGTATATTGACAGGTGAGACATATGCTTGAATACATTCAGATGAAATGTTTACTTTGGCTCGCAAGACTTACAACATATTGAATATATTCACAGGTGAGATATATGCTTTGGCAAGCTAATCTTTATATACTGAATACATTCACAGGTGATATTTAGGCTTTGCCTTGCAGTACTGCTTAACCATATAAAGTATAGTGAATTAAATAGAAGCTAAGATATATACCTTGACAATATACTCGGTGTAAATATAACTCATTTTTCTATAATAAATGCATTATCTCCGGGCAGCAAATATTTTTCATTCCAGCTTGTTCACAATCAGTTTTTAGGTTTTTTGATTTTCAAAAGCAAGTAAAACAACAATACCTGTGTGACTTTATTAATTACATAATGCCATATAGAAAGAAATGAAAATAAAGCTTGTAATCAAAATTATTTACCTGAACATCTTTAAAGTTGGGGTAAGGTATTCCAACCTAAAAAAATGTATGAAAAAAAAAAGTAAATTTTCATCAAAACACAAAAAGACCACATAATGTAGTCACTAAAATGTTGAAATTAATAAAGCGATGCCATGATACCTAACACTATTTTTACATGCCCAGGGTTTCTTATCAGAACGAAAATATGAAATAATGGTGCATTGAAGAGTTTGTTTTAGAAAGGCTTGTATTACAGATATATCAATTCAAAACAAAATGTTAGAGATGTCACACATAAGGTATATGCATCTTGTAAGCTAGAAAATTGGATGCATTGGACAATGACAACTTCACTCAGCTGACATAAACAAGTGTTGTAAGGCCAACTCTGAATAATATCAGACTTATTTCCTAAACACACCCTAGCCCTCATCCCTTTTGTTTCAAAGAAATACGTAATATGTGTGACTTCTCATAATCTTCATACATTTTTTCCTGGTTTGAAATGTGATTAAAGAAGCAGTTGAGAGACTTGTTCTGATAATGAATAAAAAAACCCCGACAAATTAAAAAACAAACAAAAAAAATGATTCTGCTCTCTATATTCAACCTAATCAATGATATCTTTTCTGGTACCAACTTAAATTGCTACTTTACATTCAAATTTAAGTTTGACTTCAAAATATTAAAACCAAGCTACGAATATGACAAAAGCAGTGTTTACTCTCTGTCCTAACACAATCCTTTATGTATGAAATATTCCACTAAAGCAAAGAAACATTTTTACACAGCCTCAAATTTCACCTTAACTGCTTTATTACCAAATATTCCCTTTTAAATTACCAACTAAAACTGTATAAGAAAAGAATCACCAGTAAATCATATTAATAAAAACTACTCACTGTTATGACTGCCCTTGCAAAATTATCTGCAAAATCCAGGCCTTCACTCACTTTGCCTCTACACACAGCAAAGAAAACTGCCCCGTCCAAAGAGGATGGCTCATCGTCTGTGGATAAAAAAAAAAGACTTCATCATGAAAACACAGAAATGGCTTGTTAAAAGACAAAGCATTTGGCTAGACCAAAGCATTCTAGAAGTACAGAGCACTTAAACCTGTCTCTTGGTAAAATTTTTCACTTCCAGACTATTATAATGGTTTACAAAGACTGATTTGAACACAATATTCCTATTCTTGTCCATTTTTGGAAGTAAATTTATAATTTACAACAATCTACACATAAACTATAATTATAACAAAACATTCTGTGATTTACTACTCAACTAAAGGGAATTCTCTCCTAATTGTAATTTATGTTTAATGTCCTTGTCATCATGTACTAAAACTCTCACAAATTCATAACATCTGTTATTGTTTTATATTCATAGTATATCAATATTTAATCTGAAAAACAATTTATGTATATATTTCAATGTTTTAAAGAGAAGCATAGTTATGAGTCTCACCAAGTGGCATTAATAAACTTTTTTGTTCTTATATTACAAGGTCTGTTCCATAAAAACTTTCTTTTAGTAAACAACAAAACCCAGAACCATCAAATTGGACCAAAATATCTATATTATGTTAGCTGCTCAACAAAACCACCACTATTGTTCAAGGATTTTTGTAATTGGCGCAGCCAGCTGTCAAATGCAGCTGTGTTGGTTACTTCGTCCAGCTTTCTTAAAGCAGCCTTTGTAGGCAAAACAATATCTTGTTCAGATTCAAAATGCTGTCCACAAAGATGTTTTTTTTTTATATTTAGAAAAAAGGAAAAACTCAGCTTGGGCCAGATTTGGAGGGTATCAAGGATGTTGTAGTAATTCCCACCTGTATGCGTGCAAAAGCTCAGTCACCATACTGGCTGTGTGTTAAGGGGCTAAATCGTGTGAAAAATCACAACTTCATCAGGGAGTTTGGGTTGCTTCTTCCAATTATGGGGTATGAGCTTGTCTTGAATTATCATTTTGTAAATAATTGGCATTAACAATAGTATCTGTCAGAACAGGCCATGATAAAATAATGCCCTTGTTGTCAGAAAACATAATGTGCATAACTTTAAACGCCTTCTGTTTGCAACAAAATTTTGCTGGGCGTGATTCATCTCCAACTGGATGACTGTCTTTAGAACTCTGGATCCCATAAATAGACGCATGTTTTGTCTTCCGTGACTATCCTGTCCAAAAGTGTTGACCTTCACGACTAAAACACCAAGAAAACTCAGAACTTATGCCACTCTTTGGTCCTTTTCTTCCTGGCTCAGCAGATAGGGAACCCATTTTGCACTTTTTTTGTTTTGTGGAGTTCATAAATTGAAATTGTACGAGTTGAGGTAAAAGGCACGGAGACATCTTTTGATATTTCTCATACCGTTTTTCTCTTGTCTTCTCAACTGCTGCCTTTACAGCAGCAATTGGTGCATCTCTGCTTGCTGTCACTGGCCTCCCAGATCATCAACAAAGGTATCCCGTGTTTTAAACTCTTTAATTTACTCTCTTACAATGGCAATTGTAGGAGCATGATCTCCTACTGAACACATTAGATGTTGGTAGTTATCTGAAGTTTTTTTTTCCAAAACGAAACAAAAACTTTATAATTATTCTGATTATCATACCTGGAAAGCAATTCTCTCAAATTTGTAACGTCAGTTTTGCTAGAAAAGTCTTGTCAAAGAGGTTAACAAAATAGCTACTATTTCACATCCTTTCAATAGATTGCTCTGGTGGGTATTTCCCTGAATGTTGATCTTCAGATTTGCAAAAATTTGGAGATGTAGGTTTAGATTTGTAGAATTTACAGGAAAAAGAAAGTTATTTATAAACCAGGCGTCGTACATGTTTCGGTATGATGAATTATATCACACACTTCCAATAAATGCCAAGAAAAGATTGGTCAAATCATCACCCCTATGTCAAGTATGTCAATCTTCCTCTTCACTCAAACATCTACAAAATAATGCATACATCCCACAATGACCAAGACAGAAGACAATCTGACCTATCTCACCATCTGAGTCTCTTTCACTCTCAGGCCTTGGTCGCACAGCATCATAGAAAAGTTTCATCTGCTCCTCAAAGTCAACTTTATCTGAGCCTCGAGGCTCACTAATGACGCGCTTCTTTCTTGCTATTTTCTCCATAAGTCCGATGCTCTGAGGATTTAATAAAATCAAATGATGAAGCATGATGTAATAAGATTTCAATGGCTTTAAAAAAAGTTTAGAGACCAACTTTTCAGCCATGAAATGAATCACCCCTCTTACACATAAACAGTTACCCTTGGTATACTACAAGGCTGAAATCAAGGCCATCGATACTTAAGGTGAGAAAGTCCTAAAATAATCAGGTCAGAGATGCCACTAAAAATTTCTGAAAATAACTGAAAATCTTGGCGCTATGTTCCTACATGCACAAAATTATACAAAATACGTCATTTAGGAACATTTTGATGACTTGTCTTTGTTGATGGGATCAATCTTGATCAACTTGGTATGTTCATGTAGTTTCTAAGGCTTAAAAAAGGAAAGTAAAAGAAAAATGGCATCCTTGTCAGGTGTGTTTCAGTGCTTTGTAATCTTTGTGCTTTAGTCTTTGTTTCTTTTTTATAAACAGCCAAACCTTACTTTAGTTCAGGAAAGTTCTGTGACTTGGCAGAGATAAGAATGGGTCTACAGTTTGGATGGTTCTGCAATCAATAAGCAGTTTTCAAACTATGATACTCGTATTGTCAAGACAAATATTTCTTGTTAGCTGTGGCGCTGGGATCTATAATATTGTAGATTTTCTTTTAAAAATTGTTGTCCCTGACAGTATTAACTTTCCTCAATTCTATTGACTCCTGATTCCGCAAGACTACAGGAACAAAATTTACCTAAGCAAATGAGATACACCAAAAGAAAAAAAGCAATAACAATTGAAGACAAAAACTTACCTCCCATCTGGTGATCAATTTCTCAAGAACTTTATAGGACGGTAAGAAGCACAGGACACCATGGGGAACAGTCTGAAACATAAGTTGGGGGTTGGGGGGAAGGGGGGTCACAACATAACGCAAACTCCATGTATAACCAATTAGTTAATCTAAAATACACATTAATTTCTTAAACAAATTTGCTCTGAGGCCAGACACAAACTATAAATGTCAAGTTTTGTTGAGATATGAAATAATTTAACTCCTTTATTAGTTTATTTTCCAAAACAGTGTTAATCATCGTAAGTAGCAGGTGCTTAGCTTTTTCACATTTAAAAAAACAGACAAATAAACATAAAAGCAAACTATAGAGCTCCCTACCTTTTCAGCATATAAGAGGAACAAATAATGAGAGACGAAGAAATGGAAAGATTTGGAGTAGTTGTAAGAGGTAGGAAAATCTCAAATCTTGATTATGCTGATCACACAGCAATTTGTACAAACAACCAAGAAGAGGCAACACTTGTTATAAACAAACAGATGCTGCTGCCTGCTCCAAAGACATCAGCACCAGAATAGAATTGGCAAAGAAAAAGATGTTGGATCTCAACAACTCCTGGAAAGATAATTTAATGAATCCTATATAAAAAAAAAGAAAAATTTTTCGCCAACCGCTGCAGATTTGGAAAAAGGCTAAAACCTTTCAATTTTGTGTTGATAGGTCGGGTAATGCATCATTTTAGGGACATGCACCCAAAATCTGGACATTTTGAGGCTATATCAATAAAATATTTTTTTTCTATTTTGAGTTTTTTGCTACAGACGCTAATTGAAAATTTGACCTAGATAAAGAAATGTAAGGAGAGAGAGATAGAGAGAAAGAGAGAGAGAGAGGGGTAAACTATGATAAAGAGTAGGATATAACCGTTACAGGGAAATAAAAAATAAAAAGAAAGCGTTGAGAGGAAGAAAAACCTGAAGTATATAATACAACATTATTGGCACAAAAAATAAAAAAGGGAACGTTTTAAGCGGAGGTTAACCCATTCTTACATTCTTTATTTAGACCAATTCCGGAAAAGATAAACTCTGCAGAGAAGTGGTTCTACAGACTTTTTAGCACATATCTGCCAAAACAAATGTATATAAATGAAAGACATTATTCAAGGAAAAACTGAAGGAAAGAGAGGCAGAAGAACACCAAAAGAATCCTTTTTAGACAACATGCAGAACTGGACGAGGAGAAACAGCACAGAAACTTATGCTACATTAGAACAATGAGAGGACTGGAATGCTGTAGTAAAGTTGGCAGTGCAGGCAGCAAACACTTCAAGAAAACGTAGGATAGTGAGCGAGTGAGGTATGTTTGATAAAAAAATTACCATCTCATACTTCTAGATTATGCCATTTGCTAGCCTTAATGGTAAAGGAGTAAAAAATTGTACGATTTGAAGTTTTTTTTAGAAATGTACAAATGCCACTGCCCTATCTAGAAGAATACCTTTGCGCGTATAGTATTTTGTTTCTAACTGTTGCAAATTTCCCGCCACATTTGTTTCAAAATGATTCCCTCCTTAAAATGAATTTACTATCTTCCCACCAGCTTTCAAAATTTGCAAGCAAATGTGGACCTTTAGGCAACCTGAGAATTTAAGAACAAGTCAGCTGGCTTTTAAATAAAAATGATTAAGAACATTGTCGAGAAAATTATCCGCTATAAAGTATATATACCTTTTGTGAAATTGAAGCGCCACTGTTATACTTTTTTATTCACTCTTAGAGCATACTTTTGTTAAAATCATAGGATAAAACAATTATGAAGTTTCTGACCTGTGTTCAACTTTACCCTAGCTGCTGATGAGAAATGTAAGAGTAAAACAAAGTATGTTGGTTCATACACTCAATATGGGCATTAAAGAATACAGATCCTCATTATTCTTCACACCAAGCATTGTTACATATTTAGCCATGGCTTTTCTCGTACTGGAGTACAGAATAAAAATTTTCCTGGGAATCACGGTTCTCTGGTTGAGGGCCTTACCAATTCAGCTACAGATCGTCATAGTAAAAAAAAAACAAACTAGAAGAAGCCCAAGAAAAACAAAAATGATCTCACCTCACAAACCTTGAGTACCAGAGCACCCAGTTCATCCTGGAAAGTGAAGGTTTCCAAATTCTTAAACACTGCCTGAAGATTTCCACCTCCTGGTCCCTGGCCGAGGGTTCCTACCCATACCTGATGAAGAGGGAGGGAGAGTATGAGACAGGGCAAATGGAGACATAGAGAGAGGTTAGCAGAGACAAAAAGAAAGAGAAAAAGATAATGGGAGAGAGAGTGAGACATAAACAAAAAGAAAAAAAGAAAATGAGGGAAGAGGAAGAGGAAAAATGGTAAGACATGTAAAAATATTTTAGCTGTTAAAATGATTAAAGATCCTTAATTTTGTGGCATGGTTAACTTGTTTAATTGAAATGTTTAATAAATTTTTTTAAATGAAAATTTTTCACAAATAATAAACATTAAACAATAACATTGCCAAACAAATTTTGTACCAGAATAACTTGTGTCTACACTTGAACCTTAGCCTATTAACTCAATGAAGACATGGAGCTCATATTTACTGGTTGAATGAGCATAAGAATTTTTGTTGCACAAAATATTCCGTAGGTACAGACAAAAAAAATTCTTTAACACTAACAGCAACCTTTGTCAAACGTCTCTTTAGCTTCCAGAACTTTGATGACTAGCACGTCTTCAAAGAGTGAGAGCCGTGAGACAAGGACTTAGATAATAATAGCAATACAAAGTGAAATTATTTTCTTTGCTTTGGCTTTGTTATTTCCAAGCCCTTCACTATGTCTGCTCTGACAGTCTGAGGTGTAACCTGCGAATCCTTGATCACATGGTTGGCTTCCAGCTGGATCTTGAATTCAAGGCCAAGCTCAGACTCAAACGAGGTCAATGGAGACAGAGTGCCGCTCGTCAGAATGATGGAGCGTGTGTCGGCAAAATCAGAGAAAGCCTGGTTGTGAATGTAAAAAATGTAAAAAATTTTTTCAGAAGAAAAATAATCAATCAAACTCTCAAACTTACCAAAAAAACAAAGATGCTAAATGATTTTATTACACAAAAAAAAAAACAAAAAAAAAAAAACGAAAATGAGTTTAGCATTGCATCTTGCATAAAATGAATGTCATGAACAGAAACAGAGGAATAGTTATTCTTCCAAGAACCGATAAATAATAGTAATTCCACAAAAAACAGAAGATGTTGAAAAAAAGGGGAGATTTTGCATCAATAAAATAGTGGTTTTGAAATATCTCTAAACACAGATAAATTATATTAAATCATAACGTCTTTTTTATTCTTTGCAGAACATATAAATATTTTAACACATAACATCTTTTTTTGCCCTTTGCGAAACCTCCACAAAACATGATACGATTTTTCAGTGCTACTTAAAAGCTTAGGCCAACTCATTGTGGGTCGATCAGGATAAACTAAATAAAGAAAAGCTCTAAGCATTTATGTAATAAGGAATGAAAATAGAGCGCAAAATTATCGTTCTTGCCTGCAACCAATTAGCTTCAAAAAAGAAGTTTTCAAAAGGAGTGATAATCTGTCCTCCAAACTCACTAGTGATACGCTAGCTAGCCTTTCTAACTATACTGCATTTTCACATAAACTGAACACTTCAACAGGAGTCGCAGTAGAGCTTTGTCAAGGAACGTACATGTTTCAGCTCTAAAAGTACAGATGAAACAAGTGAGCCATGGCTTTACACCTTCGTCAGACAAAAAAAACAACAACAAAAAAAAATGTGTAAGACACTTACATAAATAGGAGAATTATCAATTGTTATTTTTAATTGATAGTTATTTTCATTTCTTT
>BMAT01003629.1:245616-257495 GCA_019649035.1 Elysia marginata
TTTGTACTGCTTGACTTTGTATGCTTCTGTGAGTACTGAGTACCTCGCTGCACGTATTATGCTCAGTGAACTACAATTTAGTCCTACTGAGTTTGATTAAGAAAATTTACCTGGTTAAGTGTTTGTGATAGAGTGGTTAGTTTTCTATGCGGCAGTCTCGGGGGTAGGATCTCTCCAAGTGTAAGGAGTGGAATTGTTTCTAATTTTAGTATTTCAAGTCAAGAGCCAGTGGCGTAGTCCCTAAGGACTTGTTTTTGAGTACATTTCTAAACCTCTTTGAGGGCCATAGTGTATGTTGGAGTATTTCCAGTAGTTCGTAATAGTGATTTTGTAAGCTGGCCCCGAGATTGTCGCAACTTGCTCACATGTAACATTACCTACATAGCTTATTTAACGTCTTGACATCGTGTAGTTCTATAGTATAATATTATTAGTCAGCAGAGTATTGACTTCGCAAATCGCCGACTACTGAGCCAGTTCTCCTGGTCATCTGTTGACGTCACTTCAGTCCACCTTTGCTGTTGACGTCGCTTCAGTCTACCTTTGCTGTTGACGTCACTTCAGTCCACCTTTTGCTGTTCTGCTCAGGTGTCCATCCTGGCATCCTAACGTCCTGTTGGCGCTACCTGGTTGCTGAGGGTATGGATCTTCCCGGTGTCCTAGCAACACTTGCCCGAAGGAATCTGTACTACCAAGCGGCCTCTGAGGCCTTCATTCTTCCAGTCCTTTACAGGCCACGAAAGCCTTGCTTTCCAACGTTCACGTCTGCCTACCTCGTAAGGCTCCGGGAGCGTCTAGCTCTCCACCGTTGGATTGTACGTTTGCCAGACTGTCGTCGCGGGATACTCGTTGCCGGAGTTGAAGCCTATAAGTATTGTAGCGAGCTTGAACTTTATTATAATCTGGCCAAACTAAGTGTAATTTTTAGATTATTCTTATATTTGGGGTGATTAGCTTTTTGGGTTGCATAACTTGGATAAGTATATTTTATTTAGTAATATGGAATTCTCGTTGCCGTTGTTTGCCATATAATCTTATTTGAACTCTACTCTGCCTCTCGGTCTTTCCTCTATGCTATATCCATCATTTATGTGATTACCTTAATTCGCCTTTTATTACCTTTTATTGAGTATTTGATTTCTTTATAATATATTAACTTATAGACTGCCAACTCCCTAGTTGAGTTCATTATTTATTTAGATTTGTTTTTTCTGTAGTGGTGAACTAACCCAGCTTGTAACTTGTTTTGAGAGCAAACTTGCTCTTTCAATTTTAAAGTTAAATCATAAAGAAATCATTATTTTTCGTTTTTTGTTATATATGCTTTTTTTTTCTTTTTTGCTATATATGCTTTGTAAAATAAAGGCCATATAATAGCAGGCTCAGCTCAACTCATACTCTAGACTGGGCGACGACTGCGAGAGCCAAACTCCACCTTCTATTTCTGACCCTCAATCTGCAGAAAAACTAATCTAGGTTAGCCTCGCTCTGTATAAACTTATTTGGGAAACTTAGAAGAAGTAGAAACTATTGAAGAATTCATGTCACCTAAAATCTGGCGCAAGATTGAGATCAAGATCTAAGTAATGATAATATGTCTTGCAACCAGTCCAAATGAGTCTTAAGTCGAAATTGTGAAGGCCGCCACACATCTACAGAAATAGTTTGTTCAAAATATCAACATCTTGTTAAGTGAAAATTGTGAAATGCAAGTCATTTGCGCTGGTTGTGAGAAATACAATATAACAACCACACAAATATTGAATAAAATGATGTTTAACCTACATTTAAAAGGTCCTTGCACCCGTCATTCTTGTTCTTCATCTTGGAAACCTGAGGGTGAATACATGTGTGCTCCCGACTTCCAAGAATGGTCATTCTGAAGACAATATAATTCTTTTAATTATTATCAATACATGATATGAATATGATTGAAAGATCTGATAGCCTCAAAATTGTTTGGAAAAGAAAACTCTGCAAGAATGGTTAACAACAATACAATGGCAAGGCAATGAGGTATGTTTTTACAGTCATAAAAGCATAGAAACATGTAGAGAGGTGTGATACCAACAGGTCTAAAGCAACGCACTTCACTTAACTAAACTCAAAATGTCATATCAAAACATTTGGTTACCCTCAAATAGTTCGAGACATATTTATACATAACAGGAAGACATTAGAGTATCAGTTTTCAAGTTGTTTTCATAGTGAACGGAGAGAATGGAATGAGCAGAAACAAATTAAATGCTTTTTCTTTTCCCTGAACAAATCCAACTTTAAATTGAGAGGGAAAAAACAGTTGAAGATAGAAAAGTATAACAGAGATGCCAAAGAACCTTTGAAAAATAATTAAAAATCAGAGACACAATTTATGCATTACACATTCTTATTTTGGTATAAGATAAAGAAAATTAATTACACAACTGGAAAAATCCTATGTGTTAAATTGAAAAAAAATGAAAAGGCCAGAAAAACTGAAGATTTGGCATCCCTGGTATAAGAAGCCCAAAGCAAAGCTGAGGTGCATTACTTGCAATCACTGTATGCCGTTTTCCTCAGCTCTCTTATAATTTGTGCAACTTGTTTGTGCGTTCGCGTACCAAAAAAGATCTTGGGTACCCTAAAGACAAAATGCAAGAATATAAGATGTTAAACACCGGAGAAAATTGCATGATTTTTTTTCTTGATCATATTTTATTCTATATAAGTATTTCTAGGTGATGAAAAATTCAAAATATTTTCAACTGTTTTTAGAATAAAATATAATTTTATAAATAACAAAGTTTTAGAAGAGGCGTCTCTTTGAGCTGCAACCCATGAACAACGAGCAAAATTGTTCTTTGATATATATGTGAAGCTACTCCTCCAGGTTTATCTTGTCTTATCTCCTTGTTTTGTTTCTGCGATAAAATATGAAAATGGTGTGAGCATAGGTATTTGTATTCTTTCCCAGCTTAAGTTATCTAAAAAGACTTGTTTCTTAACTAAGCAATAATAACCTTCATTAGGTATCCTATGTGAGATCAAAGAACTAAAAGCGTAATGAGGGACTTTTAGACACACCTTGAAAAATAAGCATATTGTGGTCAAAGCGGAAAAAATCTGCAACCAATAATACATGAAATTAAGAGCACTACCAGCAAGTTGTGGCCATGAAAGTGAATCACCCTTTTTTACTGTTTGCTTTATAAAAGAGACTGAATTTTATAGACTTACTGAACTTTAGCATGCCTATCTGCTTCATTGCTGCGTATTCATACTTTTTCTTGTTAATAACCCCGCCCCGCTAAAGTCACAAAGTTCTTAAACATCTTCATTTCAAGGTACATACTTAGTCTTGACTTTTTCTCCGCAACTTCCAATGTCACATTCACACTGATTGCAACTTTTTGGGTTTTCCTTCTCTGCCTTTTCATTTTCATATGACATAGAAATATAGCTGCGAGGACTTTTCTTGTTCTGTTTTCACATGAAAGAAAAAAAGGGCTATTGAAAAAAATCAGGTATATAGGGGTCCCACAAAATAAGTCTACATGCGGAATTTTATGATGTGGAGTTACATGCATCAAAGGAAAGGCCTTTATAAAAGTTCTTCGATGTGGTAAAGAATTTATTTTCATATCTATAATATGTCCTGAGTTATTGCACTTTAAAAACATTGGATGAAAGGGGCCTAACTTTTAAAAAATTGAGAAAATTAGACTTGAATTTTTCATATTGTAAGGCATTAAAAGGCATTACCGTGTTCTAACAACCTAAAAAACACATGTTTAACTTTTTTCAATGGCCTCATAAGTCGATATGATGACAAACATAAAAAAAACAACTTTCAAATTATGCAAAAAATTTGACAAAGCCAAGGCAACATGTAGACTTATTTGTGGGAGCACTATATACATCAGTACACACATTAAAACTAAAAAGAAAATACATTTTTTGTCAAGTCTTTGAACCCATAGAACCCATTTACTAGAGCGGGCCTTAGGAATAGAAATGGTGAACTGCAATTAAGTTGAAACATATTTTCGCTTGAAGGCCATGTATAGAGAATTAAACTCAAGGCACCAGGGTTTAAAGAGCTAAGAATACAGCAAAAATTTACAAGTTCAACCATACACAAGTCATTTATATAGTGTGGTTTTTTTTAAACTTCAGTATAAGCTTGCTGGGTACTTATTTTATTTTTTTTTAAGGAGTGTAGTGGCGACATCGTATAAGCTATGCTTCTCTAAATGGCAAGGCAGTGAGTGCCGAAGCATCTTTAAGTTGAAGGTTCAAATCATACTTGGGGCAGACATTTCGTGCATTTCCACTTCAAAGCCTACTTCTCTCCACTGCTAATTCATACCTTTAAAATCTTTCAATCAAATACTATCTTTGCGGTACAGACCTGGTGGTTGACATTGTTACATTTAAATTTTTCTAAAGCTTTGTGGACTGTGACAGTAAATTCCATTTCAAATACCAGTAAAAATCAGAGTCATTACTCTGCCCTCAGCAAATTAAAAGTGCAGAATATTGCAACTGGTGAAAAAATAAAATCAATGGTTAAAAAAAAAACAGTAAATAAAATCTCAAAAATTGCAACAATTGTAAATTTGGAAGAAAACAAACAAAACCAGACACAGCACAAAAACTTACCACTTGCGAGTTGAGGTTTTTATCATCCATCTTAAAATCATCCTCATCGTCTTTCCCCTGAAAATCTGAATAAAACTGGCTATCATACACTACACAAATAGGAACCATTAAAGCAAAACAGAAGAACTCTTAACAAGATACTTAAAGGCAAGTGCGGCACCCCTCTGAATAAGGGTGTAGGGGTTATAGGGGTCCCATTGTCGGTTTTCAGATTTGTTGAAATTATGAAAGTTTATCTTTTTCTCAACACAATGGTACCGGTTTTTTGAACCTAAAACACCTATACGGGTAAGTATTTTTATGATGATTTTAAAATAAGGAAGATGTCAAAATGCTATGAAAATATGTTATTTAAAAAGGAAAAACAATAGCTTCAACACATAGTATAAGCTATCGCCCCTATTATAGACCCTTACCTGCAGTGTACTTTGGGAACAGTCCATTTTCCAAGCATGCAATGTCAACAGAAACACCAAACATGGTGAAGGCCATTCAAATTCATAGGAATATTTTTCTATAGTCTGTTTCTTGTTACCTTTGCCTCTAAAAATAGCTTTTGTCCTTGTTTCACATCTAAACTTAGTAATACTGACAGTGAGCATACTGCTGGTGCCGACTGGCGAGGTGAGAGAACGCTGCTGGCTGAACTACAGGCATGCATGAGATATGGGGAAGGTAGACATACACAGCTGCGTTGCCTAAAACCTCAGGGTTCCTTTTTTTCTCTTCTATTTGACTTTCTTTTCTATTTTTCTCAAAATGTCTGTTTTTTACATACGTCTTTCTATATCTCCAAAAGTTGTAAAGCAATTCACTTCAAATTTTGTCAGAAAATTTTTCAATATTTTGGGTTGTTTTTGTTTTACAAATTTAAAAAAAAAAAAAAAATGTACTTTTTGGCACTTTTATTTTTTAAGCAACCTAAAAAAGTTTATAAAAAATCTTTTAAAAAAAGCAGCTGTGAATAAATGCTTCTGACAAAATGTCTAAAATGAATGTAATAACCAATTACTTTTTACAGAATGCAAATTATTTGTTTAGATTTTGACTTATAAAGGCCTAAAGTTTACTATCTTTATCCAATATGGCAGCTACAACAATCCGTTTCCAGAGCAACCAAACATTAAAAGTGATAAAATAAACATTTTTTCTTCTTCTGATTTTTGTTACTTAAACATTATTTTGAAACACAAAAATTAGATCTTATTAACAAAGAAAAAAAATGCCTCTGGTTGCCACCCTGGCCCTTAAGAAAAGAAACTCGCAGCACAAAACATTAAAGGAAAATTGTCTAAAACAGTTTAACAAAATATTAAAACACCTTTGTAAGCATTATAAAAAAATGAGACGTGTAGCTCAAGACAAATTAAATATGTCAAACACTGCAACTGCTGCGAGTGAAACTGAGGTGATCACAAAGGATCAAAACTTTGCTTATAAATAATTTGAATTTTTATTTTATTTTGTTTTTAAGAAAAATGTTTTAAAGATTATGACATCCTGGTTGACTGGTAGACACTTGGATCTCTGGCTGAGAAGTCTAGGGTAAGAGCCCTGGCTCTGAAGGTCAGTGTTTCGTCTTTGGAAAAAGCTGTCTACACAATTTTTTTTTACCTCACTTCAGCAATAATGGTTACTGAAAAATCTTGTCTCACATAAGAGTGATGTGCTTTAACTGCTGCTCTTGGCACTAGTAAACTGTTAAGGAACCATTGTCCAGCACTTAGATCATTTTTGTAGAATAGCCGCTATATAAAAAACTTTACTTTACTCAAACCTTGCTTGCGCCAAGCATGCAACAAACCCAAAAAGGGATTGAAAATCTGCGTCTCTTCCCAGCCTTTTCAGTCTAGAAACTGCCCATAAGATAGTAAGGCTAGGTAATTATTCCCCTCTACCAATCGTAACTGACGATATATCCCCTCTCATAACAACTGCACATATCGAGATATTGAGGGTTTGACAAATTGGCATTTGGTCAACATGTGACTACTGCAAAAAGAACCATGTTACAGTCTTTTTTTTTATTGCAGATCAAACTTGCGAAATCAAACCACATATAGTCATGATTTTGCATGTTTATTTACTTCAATTCACAAGGCATTGTTAGAACTATAAAATAGTAGACTAAACTACTATACCAAAAGTAGGCCAACCAAATTTTGACCGATTCTCTGCTTCAGCCGGGTCTGTTTCTTTGTTTTCTGCTGATGCTTTAGGAGTTTCAGTGGTTGATAGAAGATCTGACTTCCCTTTTTCCACATTGCAGTCGCATGTGGATTGTGCTGAAGGCAAACATAAAAATATAGAACCTCAAATACAATATTTGATCTAGTGAAAAGAGATGGCATAAGGCAGAGAAGACAAAAGTGTGAACGGAGAAGCACACCTGATTTAAAGGTTATATTGTATAACCTTTGCTTTTTTTAACCATGTTTTCCATTTCTTTTTATTAAGGCGGTGGTATCACTAAAATGTCCACACAAAAAAAAATAGTAAAAACCGTTCAAGATATTTTCCTTTCAAGGCACAAAGTGTTGTAAATGTCATTTAAAAGGAATCTGGAAAATTTTATGGCATTTGATCATAACTATTTTTTAGATATCCTATTCCAACTGCAGCAAAAACGGCAGAAAATGAGAAAATGAATTAAAAAAATTGAAAAAAGTACATCCATTTTGCTGAAAATTGGGTCTACTTTGCTTACAAAAAAAATTAAATTAAAATAATTCCCGCTTTATTTCAAACTTTTGTTATACATAGATCTGTTCAGAAACAATTTTACTTTGTAGACAAACAAAAACCCTGGCAAGCATCCTGGCAATGGAAATTCATAGTTTTACGAGTTTAATCTTAATAGTGAAATTTTACAATTCTCCAGTTTTTTTTTTAAATTCAAGAAATTTATTGAAGTAATATGCTCATTAAACTGTATTTTATTGAAAAAAAAGGGCACTGCAAAACATCAGTTTTATCTCAATCAAGGTTGAGAGTTTTGAAAACACTTTCATATAATGGCATACTTCTATTCAACTTATTTTTAAAAGGATTACACATAAAGAATGTTAGAAAAAATTATAGTTAACTATTATAGGGAGACCATAAATACCTTTTTCAAAATCTTGAGCATCCTCTAAATCTTTTTTGGCTGAAAACCAATAAAGTAGACAGTCTTTATAAAAGTCAATTTCAATGGAATAGTGAATTTGACATCTAATTTAAACAATAATGATGATATTTTTGTTACGGAAAAAGGTATTATTCTAGGCAAAACCATTTTCAACCATGAATCCTGAGCTTTTATGATGTAGTGAACTGAGAGTTATATAGAAGCATTAGGTTAAGATATCAAAACTTGTAGATTTCTACTATAAGTATACTATAGTATAAGTATAAACATTAACAAAATTCAAACTTTGCTTCATTTTTCTATATTGACAGGCACAATAAGCGACATAATTTAAAATTTGCCAATTTTTCTTTTGTATTTTAGTTGAGAAAATCATCAATGATTTAGAGTTTGTTTATAAAAACTAGTGGCACATAATAAACAATGGTTGACAAGCCTTTAGCTATTTTGAACCTTTTCTTTTAATGTTTTGAAACATTACAAAGTGTTGTCACAGTGGAAAAATGAAACTGTAACTGACATAGTGATATTTTATCTTCTTTAGCAATCAGAGTTAATGGAGCATCAGACCAAGATATTTGCTTTGCGGATAAAATCAGGAGATGTCTGGAGGTCTCAAAGATTTCCTCCAAGTGTTTTGCTACTATACTGGCTTAGTTCTCTGCCCTCAGGACCTGAGGATTCGTGCTCTATGTACGGCCAGTTTCACATGCACATTGATCTGTGTGGGACAATTGCAGGCAATGGATGTTAATAGTAACCTGTAGAGTCAAGTACATTATAAGCGGAAGACTGTAGTTTGAAGCTTTGGAAATATGAGAGTGCTTGTAGAGGAGGTACCTCTTTTTGATATCTTTTTGGCTGCAGAAGGTCTGATTAATGACATGATTAGCGTGGTGAAACTTGTCTCTAACAATTGTTTTCAATTCTTTGTGGTTGATAGAGTAAGTGGATTAGTTATTTCACAAAAGACAACAACAAAAACCAAGCGCAGAAATCTTCACCTTTCTCTGCTGCTTGCCAGGCCAGAGCAGAGCAAAGAAGGGCCAGACTTTTTCCACTGCCTGTAGGACTTTCAAGTAGGCAGTTCTGGCGACGCTCAATCCCTTTCAGAATCTTAAAATAAAGACATACAGATCATAAATCATAAGTATTATTCCTAATGTGCGATGTTAAAATTAGAAATAATCTGTATTCAATATACGAGACTGTAACAAAAGGCTGTGATTCTGTTGTTCGTGATTATGGATTATGGACAGCAAAGCTAATGAGACTGCTTAAAAATTGGCTTTTAGCTTGTTTCTCTTTCAAACTACATCATTTAAAATTGTGGAAAGTTTTATCTAAAGAGACCTTATGGATGAAAACAAATGATGGAAAAACTTAATTGAAAATCTGTCGGTTGTTATGATGGACAATAATTTGTCCTGTATCTCAATCAGCAGATGTCTACAACATTCATTCAAAGTTAATAAATAAGCATTATTATGTCTTACAATACCAAATCGATGCAACAGCACTTTATTTTCTGTGTTATTTCTAAATATACTTTGCCCTCCACTACAAATGGTAGATTTACGATCTTTTCATCACAACCTTACAAACTAAAATTTCTTGGTTAGTTATTCAGTGTTATATCTTGAAGTAAGTACTTCGGAAGTGTCATTTAAAAAATCTTCTCCTCTCCCTAACAAAAAAATTAATGAAACTTTGACATTGTACTTGAAAAGTCAAAATACGTATTCTAAACAATTTCCCTGTTATTCAGTATTCACATTCAATCTGTCATATAGATCTTCCAGATTTATAAGTATTGACTGATTTAAAGTCAAGCTTACCTTGTCCATCATACTAAACTGAGATGGGTAGGGTTTGCACGGGAAAAGCACAGACACCCCAGAGATCTTGTACTCCTGGTGGCTCATGGTGAATGGGTTCCTATCACTTTAAAACTCCTATAACACAAACAAAAATACATATATTGATTACATCATTACCATTTTTTCAAAGCAGTGAATATAAGCCTGTTCAAAAGAAAAAAAATAGTTTAATATCAACACCAAATCAATATGATTAAATAAAAACGAAAAAAAAAGCAACTAAAAAAAAATCAAATAAAAACTAAGGAATCTATTTTTTCATTCAGTAACCAACAGGAACAGAGAGATACAGAAGAGAAGATGGGGCATTCATTCTCTATCTATGAGACTCAGGATCTAGAGAGCTTGTGGGAAATTTTAACCCTCCTAGCGCGGTACTAAAAAAAGTTACCCTGTCCATTTGCTGGGTTAAAATTGACCTATTTAGAGAGATAAACAAAACTTTTGAACTCACGCTGGGTGACGCCATTGTAACACCAAAACTGAAACTGGCCAGGTTCTTGCCACAAGAAACATATTAAAAAGTTGCCTGAGTAGTATTTGCATAGGCCAAAATAAAAGAGAAAATGCCAGAGTCACAAAGCCCCGATCGTGGCTCATCGCAATCATCGGGGAAAGCCACGATCGGGGCTAATCGCGCTAAGAGGGTTAATAGATTCTTATCTCAGTTAGATTTGACATCTATAAATCTATAAACTGCCAATGCAGTCTAGAGTTCGGATCTAAGGCTGCTTTTATATCACTGCAATTATAAAACAACATTACTCTTGGAGTTTATATTTCTTCTTCTCCTTAAATAAATTTTGGTGTTTTTTTAGCACCGCCCCCCTCCCTTTGCTCAACCCAAATGAAGTCTTTTAATTTGGTTTATTGTAACGTTGTAGCATTGGTTTTTAAAAAAAAAAATAATTCTACTGTTAATGTAATTTTCATTGGAAGCACTATAAAAAAGCACATGTAATTGCATCTTCAAATATCGAAAGTTAAAATAATAAATGCATTACTTTTACTCGCTTCATATAATTTTTATCAAAACTTGCCACGCAAAGATGAAGTTTAAATTCATTGATAGTGAGAGCCCCTCCCTTGAAACTTGGGAGCAATGGTATGGCGCATACTGCCCGATTCCCTCAAAACAGTTTAGCTGTAAAGTATTAATTTAAAGCCGTTGTACTATCTAGAATTTATACTCAAGCTCTAGCTATCTTATCTATCAACATTCGACTACTGCAAATGGATACGGGTTAAGTTTTGTGGTTCTGTCCATTTGGCCATGACAAAAATTAAGGCATAACATAGTTGGATAGACCATGAATCTATGTAATCTTGAATTAGATATAATTTATGAATGTATTAGTTAGACAAGCCTGATTATGAAAAAAACAACAACTTTAATCTGTTAAACTCCATTTCGTTAAGGCTAAAAGCAGAGGACCACAAAACTTAAACAGTGCCCAGTAAAATTGCAGTTGAGGAAAGCCTTCAATTCGTTATAAAGAATATTTAAAAAATACATAGATCTAGAAGCCTCTAGCTTCTTAAAATAAAAAAAAAAAAACAAAACAGGACAGCAATTCTTAAGAAGTAGAAATTTACAAAGCCACAGAGAAGTGCCCAAAACATTTTTAAATTATTTTAAAAAATCTTAATTAGGTACTGCTACCCCAAATGAAAAACTGGCGTAAATTTATTTCATTTTGAACTGGGGCAGTGCTTGAGATAGCAATTTTAAAGAAAAAAACCTTAAAAGGTTTATAAAGTTTAGCACTTCTTTTATTTTTTTAGATGGAGGCTAGCTGGTATAAGCAGCTTTTTCTCTTTTCACTTGATGGCATGTGAAAGCATTATCCACTACCCTTTTGATGTGGGCGATCTTAGACTATGCTAATCTGATAGGTTTAATCTAAATCTGGATTTGATCTCTACCAGTATCACCGGAAAATGCAAAGTTCACTAGATCATTAAACTTACGCAGGACGCGGTTCAGGTTAGCTCTACAATCTAACTACAGACTAATCTAGGCTAGATCTAGATATTGTTTCACAGACAGTCACAACATGCACAGGGGCCCCACAGGGTACAGTGCTCTCCCCTTTTCTTTTCTCTGTTTATACATCGGATTATAGAACACACACTAATTGTGTCATTGACAAATACGCTGATGACACCATTCTCACAGGTCTCATTCAAAATGATAACAACACAGACTACATACATGAGATACACAC
>BMAT01003629.1:282471-289971 GCA_019649035.1 Elysia marginata
GGCTTTCTTCCGTTGAATGATTTCGAATGTTGTGAATTCTATGGGTTTACCTTGCTAATGCGTTTGGTTTTGTTACTATTTTCGTATGAAAGTGTTGTTTTGAAATGTAAAAGTTCGTAGTTTTGTTTCAGTGCCTCAAAACATTTTTATTATGGATTTTGTGCCCTGTATAAGTCTCTTGTTATTAACACCACCACTACTACTACTACTACTACTACTACTACTACTACTACTACTACTACTACTACTACTACTACTGTTACTACTACTTTTGTTATTACTATTATTACTGTTATTTTTATTATAAGTAGTAACATGCCCGCGAATGCGCGGGTTTAACGTCAGAATGGACTCAGAATGGACTTAGCTCCAATAAAAAAACTTTCCTTTTTCTCTTTTCGCTATCAAAGTCATCTTGTATTGATTAATCTATCGATATCAAACTTGTCTTCTTCTGTCAGTAGGCTTACCATCTGTCCGTCTAATTCTGTCTTTGTTTTCCCAACGACTTCTCTTTTTTTAATTCATTTTTTAATTCTCTCTAGATGTTTGTCCTCCTATATAGCCAAGCTTCACTTCTAGCTCTACACCCCAATCTCCCTGTCTCTCTTTATCTTTCTGTTTCTCTCTGCCCTTACTTGACTATTTTTTGCGGGTTTAAACAAAATAATGGAATTTGTTTAAGCAAAAATCTAAGAACAGGCTAACCTTCAGTTACAAAGTTCTCTTCTCTTCTTTGTGTCCTCATACTGTTCTATTAACTACACTTCTTCTTACCTTCTGCGCGTCTAATAGTATTCTGTCTTTGAGTTTCTTCCCAACGCCTTCTCTTTATTCTTTAATTCCCTATAACCGTTTTATCTTTCTCTTCTTCAAAGTCCTCTCCTCCCTCCCGATCTATCTTTCTCCCGATCTATCTTTCTATCTATCTATCCTTCTATTTTCTCACCTTTTACACCGAGATTCTTTAGAACGATTTTAGTTTATACCAGTATGTGGATTTAAAACAGCTCTCTCTCTCTCTCTCTCTCTCTCTCTCTCTCTCTCAGAACAAAATCTTCAAAGAAAAAAACTATTTTTTCCTTTCGACTGTATAGGCTTCTGCATCTGTATTTCGTGTCTGCCCACCTTCTGTCTGTCTACCCCTCTCTATCTATCTATCTATCTATCTATCTATCTATCTATCTATCTATTTATCTATCTATCTATCTATTTATCTATCTATCTATCCATCTTTTTGCCCTGTTTATCATTCTTATTCTCAACACAAAAACTCTAAAAAGTTAAACTGCTTTTTTCCTTCATCTCTCTTTCTCTCTCTCTTGCTCCCTCTCAAATAACTTCTTCAAATGGGCCATTACAATAATGCCCACCTCCCTTCTCAGTCTTTCTCTCTATCTCTCTGTCTGAGATCAAAGTCTTCGTTAGTAACATTATTCTTTCCATCGCCTTCCTCTTTTTCTATGTCTATATTTATGTGTCTCTGTCTGCGCCTGTCCGTCTGTCTAAAGTTCACATTACTTTTTGATTTGTGTGTGCGTGTCCTTATGCCTTTCTTAATCTTTCTCTCAATCCGCCTGTGTATCTCTCTCTGGATCTCTCTGTCTCTCTCTGTCTGTCTCAGGGCTATAGCCTGTTCAAGTGAAACACCCTCCAGTAGAATAGCTGAAGTTAAGTGACTCTTCAAACATAAGAGTTGTTATTGTTTTGACAATGACGGGCCTCGCCTTCCTCGGTACATGAAAAAATTCTCGTTTTTATTAAAACATCATGCCTATTAATAGCACTTGACTTTACTTCTCGATTGTATGAATTTTGAACTCCGCTAATGAGACGTAAGAAGATGATGCTTTTGTGCCTAAGGAATATTTTTTTAATGAACCTTATTTTCATCTTTTAATCTTTAAAATCAATAGCTTAGCATGCTGGTCTATTCTTTTTTCAAGGAGCGTAGGTGCGACATGGTTTAAGCTGTGTTTCTCTAAGTGGCAAGGCGGTGGGAGCCGAAGCATCTTTAAGTCGAAGGCTCGAATCATACTAAAGGCAGACATTTCGGGCATTTCCACTAAAAAGCCTACTTTTCCTTCACTGCTAATTTCATACCTTTATGATATTTCAATCATTTGGTCTATTCCTTACATTTCTTTCATCAATGCACGGCAGTATGACAACAACAGCTACACTACCACTACTTCCACTATATTAACAGCCGTTGATTTGTTGTAGACATCTTTCATCTAGGGTCCATACCTTTTTGTTTCTGTCCACAATTGTTTTTTTTTTTAATTTGCACCTTTATGTTCTAGGTATGTTTATTCTGCTTACCCTAATTTCCGTGCTGATTTGTTTTCTATTGTTTGTGCGCGCTCGTGTGTGTGTGTGAGGAGAAGGGAAAAATGGAGGGTGGGTGGGGGGAGGGGAGGGGGTGAGGGGTCAGCTTGCGATAGGCATAACCACGTTAGAGGACACTTAACAGCATAGAGTTTGGTTTATATCAAACCAATGTAATGACCACGTCATATTTGTGTGGATTTCATGCCTACTTGATAATGTGTCAAAAACACTGTTGTTAGAGTTCAAATTTGACACTAATAGGTCACATGTTTTCTAACATCAAAATATTGACAACTAAGTTTAACTCTGAATTTCAAGCTTATGTGAAGGAACGTTTATTTTTGAATTAGATTTAGTCTTTTTGGACCTTACACAATGGAGCATGAGAACCTCCATCTTCTCTTAATGTTCACCGAGTGACTTGCCCCTTCGTATTATTTGGTTTGGGTTAAACTATAAAAGCCGTGGTTATACTGCTAAAGTGTTAGATTTTATATCCATTGTAGGATCTTGTACGTCCTGGCTGCACATGCTCTATGCTTAGTGGTGCCATTTGTTGATGCTAACAGCAATCTTAATAAAAAAACGAAACAAGAGAGAGAGAAAGAGAGAGAGAGAGAGAGAGAAAGGGAGAGAGAGAGAAAGGGAGAGAGATAGATAGATAGAGAGCTATGGGAAGCCTGTGGTAACATTGGTTTAAATCAAAGGGAACATCTGAGGATTAATTCATATAATTATAGTATTTATACTAAGCTTTCTATCAAGGCACGCGTATTTATTACTCTGATTCCTAAATAAGCCAACCATGTACGCTTTCGGTGGAGCTGTGGGTAAGATAGCACTATTTAGGATAGTAAGAGAGAGAGGATCTGATCTATTCAAGCTGCAGTCTTTGTTTTTCTACTGATACCATATACTAGAAACCGTTTCGATGCTTTTTATGAGATACCTTTTATTGTTATAAACTTAGAGGAAAAAAAAATTTTTTGCCCGATAAGCCAAATTCTGCAACATGTGGTTAACAAAAATGACAAACGGGTGTGTGCGCGTTTGGTTGGTTTTTTTTTTTAGATATTAAAGATCGCGGGATATATTTGAATGTGGTGAAGAGAGGGAGAGAGAGAGAGAGAGAGAGAGAGAGAGAGAGAGATGAGATGAGGTTAATACACCTAAGGGCAAAAGTCACAGAAAAAATTGTGCTATAAAGTATAATACAACAGTGATGCTGCAGAAGATAGAAGTGAGTTCTAGGAGTATTGAATGAACACAACCCGTTCACGTGTGGCATGACCTATTAAGCGGTGTTCCTCTGTGATTCCAGAATGACATTGTGTATTTGACTATTTGTTAGTTTTAATCCATTGGGGTAACCTCCTAAAGCGCTGAGAGCATTCCGAGGATCAATGATTGATTGAAGGATATTTTACAAGCCCAATTCCACTTCAAAGGTGCTCTCAGGGCTTGGGTCCCAATGACAATGTTTGGGCTGCCACCCAGAAACTAGCGGGGATACCATGACTTAGCCTCAGCCGGTCACATTATACTGACACCGACCCAACCAGTAGGGGCCCGGTTCCGAGGATCAAACGCGGTATAAAACTTAAAAGCAATATTATCTAGTAATGCTTACACTTTTAAAGATGTAGGTCTGTATGACATGCATTGAACTTCAAACTCGATACAGGGCCTGGACTGGTAGGATTTTAAAAAAAGTTGTTAATTAAACATTCGTGATGCCGTTTGAAAGCCCACAAAGTAAACTGCATATCGATCAAGACCTATCCAAAGCTGATTGAGACAAGAAAGAGTGGAGAGACATTGTCTCAATTTCCCCCTTATTAGGCCTGGAGAATTTTGACAGCTATAAAGAAAAAAAACCATAAAAACAACATTTACTGCTTTATCTACTTGATCTCGTTTTTTTCCTTTCTGTCTCATGTACGAATCAATGTCAAACAAAAGTTTTCTTCTAGGCCTACTAATCTTCCCGTCAGTTTTCAAGTATTGCAACCTTTTCTCTGCGTGTCGTGAACCGGAGGAGAATCTTCTTACAACAAGAAGTTCCAACAGCTTCCTCCCTGTAAGAAATAATTATAGCTCCGTGTCTTTTTTGCTAGCCTGTTAGTTTGGTATAATTATGCTACTTCAACAGAAGGTGCAACGTCTGAGCGTAAAAAAAATTAGCCTCAACGACTTCATAAACACAATATTGTCCAATGAAATGTTTGAAAAAAAAGGAAGCAAAATCGAGGAAGGGAAAACTCTTTGCCAAAAAACCAAGACAGCGCTATACCATGTGTGGACTGCATTTAAGTATTCCACAACAAATGAATCCAGCCTTTAAGTGAGTGGAAATTATAAAGTCAATGCGTCAAGCTTAGGATATTTTCGCAGCCGACACTTGAAGTGCATGAGCTTTGTATAGCGTCGACAACCTAAACTTGAATCCGAAATGAACGTGCCTTTAGCGACTTCAACTACAGATTTTAACTGTGTCATAGTTTTTTTTTTTCATTTTTTAAATTTAACTAGATTTATGCGTGGGGATTGATTGATTGATTGAAGGATATTTTACATTGCTTACCTCGCCGCCTTTACTTTCGCCGAGTCTTAAGAGACCTAGCTACCCATCAAGTGCTGGGTGGGCACAGGAGAGCAAATAAAATTTAGCCCGGACTGGGGATCGAACCCTGAACCTCTCAGAGAGCGGTCAACCGCCCTACCGATTGCGCCACTGCTCACCCCTTTTTTCATGCTAGGTATTCAATATACCTTACTCTAAAAGAGCAGTCAACTTTTAGTTTTAGTAAACTTTATAACATCTGGCTATTTCACAGCTGCAGAGATTTTACAATACCAGGTATGATAGTTGTTTAGCTTGTAACCACAGCTTTAAGAAAACACATTATATGTGCAGAAATGTAAAAAAATCGTTGGTTTTTTATCAGCACAATAGAGTGAAAATAGGCGCATCTTTCTGCCTAGGTTAGACGGGACCTTTTTGGATCTGCTTGATTTGAACGTATATTTTAAAGTTCATTAAGTTAACCTAGGTGCACACTAAAAACTTTCGGCGACAGATCTTTTAACAAAATTGGTCCACAAGTCCGGAACTCTCTTCCTTTGTCTGTCAGGTCAGCCGAGACTTTTGCGGTTTTCAAGCGGAGACTAAAAACACATCTCTTTCAAAAGTTTCTTGCTTAGTTTAGTATTGTATGTTTTTTAATATTCTAGACTTTTAAGTGCATGTAATGGCGTTATCTGTGTCAATTGAATATGTATGCGTGTATTTATAATATGTATATAATGATATTGTAATGTGAATGGAGAGAGTCCCTTGGATTTATATGCGTTCGTGCTTTGTAAAGCGCTTAGAGGTCTAGGCATGAAGCGCTATATAAATGTACTTTATTATTATTATTATTATAATTATTATTATTATTATTATTATTATTATTATTATTATTATTATTATTATTTACAAGCCCAATTCCACTTTAAAGATGCTCTCAGGGCTTGGGTCCCAATGACAATAGAGACCTTAAGCACACGCACCGTGTCTCACTACGCGTACGTGAAAATCGGGAAAGCAGATCAAGGAAACTATAAAAATAATGAAACCAGTTTCTAAAAATAGACCCACAGACGTTACCGTCATGCTCACGCGTTGTCTGCTTAAAGCCTGTAATGTACGGGCTGCCACCCAGAGACTAGCGGGGATACCATGACTTAGCCTCAGCCGGTCACATTATACTGACACCGACCCAACCAGTAGGGGCCCGGACTGTGCTCGGCTGAGGCTCGAACCCACGAGCACAGTCCGGGCCCCTACTGATTGGGTCCGTGTCAGTATAATGTGACCGGTTGCGTGGGGATGAATGAGAGGGGATAGGAAGAGAGAAAAAGATAGAAAATAGATTGATAGAGAGAGAAGGGGAGAGAGAGATAGGGAGAAATTGGGGGGGGAGGGAGGTAAAAAGGGAAGAGTAAGTGGTGATAAAGGAATTGATAGATTAAGAAAACAATAAATATAATAGAGGAAAAGAACATGAAGATGCACGTATATCGAGTCCTACGGAGATACCAAAAGAAGCCCTGTTATTAAAAAGAAATACACAAGTGGATATGCAAATAAAAACTAAAAAAAAAAGATATAGAGGAGGACGAACTATTAAAAAAAGCAGATAAGAGTCATTACAAGTCGAAGTTTTGAGGGGCATGGTAAATTTGGGGATGGTTAGTAATTGGTTAGCGCATACAACAGTTCTTGTTAGACATATCAACAGTGCGTAGTAGGCACTCCAACAACTTTTATATTACCAACATGGCTGCTGATCTATAGAAGCCAAATGTATTGGAAATAATCAATGCTCACCCATGCTAACCGACTTTTACATTACCGGTGGTACATGTATTATCTCAACTACAGACAATACAGTTAAATAAAATATCATTATATTCTTAAACAGCCCGAGGGCAGACTCAAGACTTTACATACCATTACTTCAGAAATTTCAAGCACTGCCTACAGCCAGGTACCAACTTTACAGGTGAGTGGATTCGGAAAAGCGTAAATGAATTGTTTTCCTATATATAACGCGGAAACCACCGAACCACGCTGCCCAACGAGTATTTATGAAGTACAAGTGTCTCTCCTGTCATTGCGATGGCTGTCTTTGTCATAGTTATTTTTCTCTTAGTGGTCACCATTCTTTTTTTCACGCTGTCTGTAATTGTAACGTTAGGTCGTCTACTCGTTAGTAAATTCCTGTTCAAGTACTCACCAAATTGCAGTAGTTTGCATCATGGTCATGACCGGAGTGGTCTAGCCTCGTTTCAGAAGGACCTTCTTTGAGCGGTTTACAATGATCCTGCGGTTCTGTAATGAAAGGTCATGGGACCTATTATTCATAGCCTAACTATCGAAACATTCATTCTTTGAAGACCGATCGGGTGACATGTCTTGATAATAAATAGACCACGAGTGCTGACCACGAACACATCTTAGAATTGCTAAAAAGTAAGAATTTCCAAAATTGCATCCATCGAAACTTAAAATATTGTTTGTACAACAACATTGTTTAAATAGTACATTGGAACACGTTATTTTTTTGTTTTTCAAAAATTCATTGCTAATATCGCAAAGGATATAGTACATGACACTTC
>BMAT01003631.1:40443-50830 GCA_019649035.1 Elysia marginata
TTCAAGGCAACTTACATATGAAAACATTTATTTCAAGGCAACTTACATGAAAACATTTATTCAGTTCCAGAGCACATTGAGTTCCAGTATGAACATACAATGAATTGAAAATGGATAGTAATTTTCAACAAGCAGTTAAAAATTCCCAAAATAGAAATGAAGACAGCAAATTGTTTCTCTTGATTACAGGACAAGATAAACTCACAGCATAGAGATCATCTGATCCACCTGGATGTGTTGATGACTGGATTCTCTGGATTTGTTTCAAATCTTCTTCACTCAAAAGAACTTTCTGGCCAGTTGATTTATTCTTCACCGTACGCCTTAAAATATACAATTTACATTTTTCATCAGTCGTTGTTTGTTCAAAACGTAAAAAAGCTGAACACTTTGCTACATTGTTTGTCCTGCCATCATTGAGGTGAGTTGCTCTGCTATGACAAGGCGGTGAGACTTTTAATAATGTAAAAATTTGTGAAATTTTGTTCAGACAAATCATTTGCCTGTATACTAAAATAAACTGTGGCTTTAATTATACATAAAAAAAATCCTTCAAGTTGGACAATTATGACCTATGCAAGCACCAAAACAGCATGATTTATTTTATAAAAAGCTCTTCTAAGCTAATCACTGATTTCAGATAAAGAGGAAACAAATACTGATAGCAAGAACCCGGACTAAATTAATTCTCAGACTGTCTTGGAAATTTTTTTTCTAAATTGGAGAGTGTTCTTTCGAAGTTCAATTACATCCATTTTTTTTTTTTAGAATCAAAGACCCTACCACTATGATTTTGACCTAAATATATCTTGTTGTGCAGCAATGTCTCTAAGAGCGTTTTATTTATGCTGCGCAATATTTTTTCAGATCATTGTGCACAAAGAGGTGTGCTTTCTGCAAGAATGAATTCAGAAGAGATTGGGGTTTCCCAAGTTGTGACGTAGATTTAGGTCAGAACCATTGATTGAACTTTGAAGAAATGTCAGTGACATTATGACTAATCTCCCTTTATTTCTTTAAATGTTTAAAAGGAGTAGGGGGCGCTTACTTTCTCAAAAGTTCTTTGCATGATGGAGATGAGTACAGTTTTAAGAAGCAAACTCAAATTCCAAGCACTTGTATCTTTTTGCATGAAAAACGATATTGTCAGAATTGCAAGAGCACAAGTGAAATAATTTTTGTTTAATGGTTTTACGGTGGAATGAAATTTAATGTTGAATAATTTATAAATTGACTTAAATAGTAGTAAAATATATATACTTAAATCAAAAAAAAAAGATTAAGACCCACCAGTAATTTGGATCATCAACCTTGGCTAGAAACTCGTCTAGAGCGTCGGCCTGTTTGGGTTTGATGAGCTTGTTACCCTCTACGTCATAACCAATGTGGTCGTACTCATCATACCAGTTCACTGGAATATTACCTATAGTGTTCCTCACATCCTGCACAGCCACACACAGAATGACATGTAGCGGTTATCATTTTAAGGCAATTTATGTAACTCAGACATACTTATAATAAAACAAATTCATTGCAATGTATAGATAGAGCTGGTCAGCGAATAAATAGTTTTCACAAACTTTTTGCCATTTTTCTAATTAGGAAAAAAGACTGCAACAGTTTTATAAAAGTCAAGCATTTTTTTTTACATCTGACAGAGAGGCAATTTTTAAGTGTATTTATTTTTCTCTGAGAACAAGACAATTTCTTTTCTCCTTGTTTGACCATTTAATTTTACACTTACATTTTGTGCGGAGTGAATATATACATTTACATGTAGTTGAAAAATGAACTTAATATGATAGAGAAAGCATGTCTGTTGTAATGACATTACCTCCTCATCTGATGAGTCATATTCATATTCATCTTTGCCGTTCTCAGACGGAAGCCTCGTGTCAGGATCTGCTGAGCTTTGGGCTTTCTCAACATTGTCACTGTCATAACCTGCATCACCATCATCATCGTCGTCACTGTCAGTTTCATCACTATCATCTTCTTCTGTATCCCCTTCTTCTTCACTGCTACTCTCTTCACTGTCAGATTTTTCTTCTTCTGAATCACCACTAGCCTCACTTTCAGCATCTGAAGTATTAATGTGTGTCTGTTGAAAATACAAAAAAAAACAACAAACAAACCAATACAGGATTTATGTGCAAAAATAAAGATGTACAAAATAGAAACATTGAAAAGAAAAAAACGCAAATTTTTTTTACTTACAGAGCAATAATCTGAGGGGAAAAAACAAAATCATATTTTTTTTTAACTTGGGAAAAAAAATTTTAAAACCATTCAATTATCACAATCATGCAAGTCTGCCCTGCACAAACAAAATGCAGTATCTCTCATATGGTTTACACTGCAGATACTGCTTTTTGTTTGTCCCAGGCAAAAATGTGAAAGTGACTTACAAATGTACTGGTCTGCTGGAGCATTAGTGACGCTGCTCTTATAGTGACACAGTTACGCTAAGTAACAAAGCCACATTTTCCAAAAGGGATTAATAGGAGGATTAATATAGTGTAAATAATAAAAAAAAGTAATTAGTACTTGTAGCTAAGATACACCAGAAACAATCAATTAAAACAGATGCTCGATGAAACATTTAAGTGGAAAGAGTCTATAGATAGGCACAAAAGTCTTCTGCTTGATACAACTTGCAAAAGTTTGAGTGAAACTGTTTTAAACTTCTTAGGCTGGTTGGGCGTATTCAGAATGCAATTCCGGCAAAAATATAGAACAAATCAATGTACCACAGGAGTTGAGCATTTGCTTCCATTTTGATCATAATTTAGATAGATCTACAAACCTCTGCATGTTCAATTAATGCAGCTCTTTACAAATTTCAACAAAATTTGGTAAATGTCCAATTTAGAAGACCCATGTATGTTGGTTTTTGAAGTCTGAGCTCTGTTCATGAACAATCCTCAATCCATACCAAACCTACAATAGGGATTTCCCTCCATACGCTAGCCGCTATAGATATGTAAATAATAAAGTTGGTAAAACTAGTTAGCACACATGGAAACTAGAATAAAAATTTTGTTATCTTTTTTTCCAGAATGGTTAGCTCTAAAATTTAGCACTATTGTCACTCTCTCACTTGGAATCTGAAGCAATGAATTAGATCTAATTAGTTATTCTGATTTATGAATATTTTTTAAAACAATGATGTTTTGTAAAGTGTGGGAATTCCCTAAGTAATTTAAAACATTTGTATTGGATTTAACCCTACTATTCTAAGATTCTTTCATCGGCTCACAGCAGCTCTTGTCGGCTACTTTATTTAGATAGAGTTAGAGATTACGCCATGATAACATTCAGCCACTATCCCTCAGTGTCAACAGCTCTGTGAAACTAATGAATAAAGGTAACTCTGTAAAAAACCCATTAAATTAGGATAGAATCCGTTTATATTACACTATAAAACTAGCATCATAAAATGTAGATCTTGATCTATACAAGATGGGCCGCCACCTAGCCAAGAGGCTAGAATGTTATGATACTGATACTAGCCAGGAAAGGCAGGATAGACGGTATACTGGTTTGATTGATTGAAGGGTATTTTTACAAGCCCAATTCCACTTTAAAGGTGCTCTCAGGGCTTGGGTCCCAATGACAATTTACGGGCTGCCACCCAGAGACTAGCGAGGATACCATGACTTAGCCTCAGCCGGTCACATTATACTGACAACGACCCAACCAGTAGGGGCCCGGACTGTGCTCGGCTGTGTTTTGAACCCGCGACCTCTTGGCCACGGAGCGAAGCCACTACCAACTAAGCTATCTAGGCCCCCGACGACGATATACTGGATGGTAGCGTTAATTGCTACAAAGTGAGAATATGACAATTAACGCGCCGTTAATTGCTACAGAGTGACGATGTAACAATTAACGTGGCGTTACTTGCTACAGAGTAAAGAGTAAAAGACATCTAAATTTAGCACTTGGGATTAAATAGGGCAATCTGATTGGTCGCCACCATCAGTTATTTTCGTGACTCTGACCTTTCAGTTTCACTCAAAACTGGCTTGCTCCTGCTTAAACTCAACTTCATTCATATTTTCCTATTTCTCTCCCTCTTGATCTTAGCCTGGTTTCTCAACTTCATCTTCTTCCTTTCTCTCTTTCTTGACTGTGGCATACTTTCTTCTGCTTCTTCTTCTTCTTACTCTCTCCAACCTGTCCGATCTAGAATCTAGATTTAGGGGCCATTCACAAACCATGTGGACAGATTTTACCCATTTTTCAGATCCCCCCTCCCCCCTGTGGACAGGTGTGGACAAATGAATGTACCCCCTCCCTCCCCCTCGCTGTCCACATTATTTGTGAACGGCCCCTTACCTTTATCTTGAACTCATTAATCTGGAACTTGTAAGTTCTCCTCTCGATTTTAAAAGAAATCTAGAGAAAGGTATTTTTTCTACTTCTCCTTCCTGATCTTAAATCCAAACTTTGTCTCTTCTACCTACTTTTCAGTTTCTCTCTCTCTCTGGCTTGCTCGCTCGCTCTATCTCTCTTTTTTTATCATATCCCCTCTCTTTCTCTACCCATCGATCTAGTACATCAGTGATGAAAACAGGAAATCATTGAAAAGGAGGAAAATTTTTTGTCAGACAAATTGACACCTTTCTACCACCCCACAATCAACGCAATTCATCCCTGCTACCAGCTAAGAGTAAGAGCTACTAAAAAGTTAAATCATTAAATTAAGTGCGGTATTCAAAACTCAGTCAAAGATTATATGGCTTGTGACCGTACTGAATAGGCCTAGATCTAGATTCTAGTCATAATTTCCACCTCTTTTCACGTTTCGGTTTTTAAACTTAATTAAAGCAATTATTAACACAAGTGAATTGTCCATCTTTTCATGACTCCAAGTCGATTTGTAGGTTTATGTTAGGTTCAGATATATCATGTGCAAACATAGCCCTAGGCTAATGCTAATTACAACACATTTATTGTTCAATATAGGCCTACATTACATCATACGTATATAGGATCAATTAAAGTTAAATTTTAAAACTTTAATGGTACCGGGTAGTAATTAATTTATAAATGATTATCTCCTAATGGGCCCAATGCATCAGACAAATAATTTTCGCAACTGAAAGTGAAAAACACTTTCAGTTTCAGCAGTTACCGGTACTACATGTATCTAGATCTAGATTCTAATCTGTATTGCACACATTTTATAATCTTTGCCAATGTTGTGAACTTGGAATACTCAAAAAGTTCGATTATAAAAGAACACGTCTTCTAGTTTTACTCTCGTCATTAGGATATCTCGGCACTTAGTGCTTAAAACAGTTGTATTTACCACAATCTACTCGATAAAATGTTTTTTAGATAAAAAAAACGGACAAACAAATAGATTAGACCCGTCCCCGGAGTAGAAATTAATGAATCGGTGATAAATTTACTAGAATCTCTCGAGACTTGGTAGATCTAGATCTAGATTTATTGAGACTAGATATAGAGCTCTATAGCCTATTGACTGGCCAACGACCATTGTCAATTAGAAAACTTGTCTAATCAATTAAAGGGCGAAAATTGAAAACTTCGATGGCTCAAGTGGATCTAAAAATGAAGTGATTTCACAGTACAGCACTATCCGAAATCTTGCACCTAATGAACCAAAACTACGAACGAGCATCACACCGATACAGTCATTTCGCGGAATAGACCTATTGTTGGCGATATAGGTAAAGCTTTAGTATCGAAAATATAACCTCGATAGAAGGATTTTAAAAGCATTACAAAGAGTAACTACGGCAAGATCGATTACAACATGGTTCTAGTCTAATGATCTGCCCAGTCCTCGGTTATGAACATCCGTCTCTTTGACTCGTCTTAAGTCGGACTCGCGGAGTAAAATAATCGCGGAAATTTTTAATCATTTTCCTCTCGGAATCGTGGATCAGAAGGCCGAGGACCGAGGAATTTTCCTCCTACGCTTGAAATGGAGGATTTCCGCGGATCCGCGGAAAATTTTCATCACTGGTAGATAGATATAAAACCACTTCCGGGCCTTGTTTTTTTGTTCTCTAAGTTGCTCTGCTTTAGATCTAGACATCATTCGGTAAAATTTATAGGCCTCAGGCTTATTTTTCAAGAGTTCAAGAAAGAATGTCTAAAAGTTTCTGTGCAGTCGCATCTGATTTCAAAATCATGCTGATGAAAACTAGGCTTGTCAGCGTGTAAGGCAAAAAAAATGTGTAAAATGAGACAAACACAAAAAAAAATCACCATGTCAGTGCATAGCCTACATAACTCATAAGACAATTGAATTGACTCTATAACAATGGCCGGACGCTGTCAACGTCTGGTGCACCATTTTATATCCACGGTTGGACGCTGCCAGCGTCCGATGTATAGTCATTTATAACTAAGAAGGGGAGAAAGACGATGTATGAATATTAGAATAAAACTATGAAATAGTTTGACCCCGGATGTTGATTAAAGTAGATTGAACTTCCAACAGAAGCTAAATGTAACTTTTTTAGCAATATTTGCAGCCATCTAGAAGTTACAACCACACATGTAGGTCTAGGCTTAGATCTAGAGCTAGAAAAATTACGTGCAGAAGTATACATGAGATAATTAGATGGTTAGAGAGTTAAACTTTCAAGGCTTTAAAAAACAAAACAACAATATTTTCTAACAAAGTTCTCAACCTTGTAACGGTAGCGCTGAATCTGGTGGACTAACGATGAACTAATGGTGTGAAGGTATCAAACAAAGAACCGAGATATATATATACATGACAGTGACAGGACAAGTTTTTGTTTTGAATCTTTGCCTTCGGGAGTAGAAGAGTTCCTCTCACTCTGTAGCAAAGACTACACATATGTCATCAAGAAAGTTAGAGATCAAATCAAGAAAATTAGAGATCAAATCCAACAACTGATCCAGATCTCTAGATCTATCATCTAGATTAGCCCTTGCAGTTGAAGAGATTTAAATAATTTGAAAGAGAAGAAATAAAACTTACCAATAGGGATGGTCCCGTATCAATCTCTTTTTCATCTTCATTTAAGCTTTTAGCTTTTCTTTTACCTTTTCCTTTTGTTGTAACCTTATCCATGGCGTTAGATCTACTATAAAAATCTATCGAGACACTTGTTTAAATCTAGATTCTGTAATGTACAAAACTAAGCTCAACGATTAAAAAATATGAGAACAGAACAATGAAGTCAGCGTCAGTCTGTGTTTAGACTAGATCTAGAAAGAAACTTATCCGCCGATTTTCAGAGTTTTACATGCGGGCGGAGTCTCTCTCCTTCTTTTGCATTCCTACTTTCGGTTTTGGTGTTGACAAAGCTATCGATATTTCTATTGTAGACCTTCAGCATATCGAACAATTAGATTTTTAGTTTACGTAAAAGGAAGCGTGTATTTCCTCATGCACATGAAGATGTACACAGAGTATTTCTTCATGTTACATGAAGATTTACATTTAATGTGGTTTTTTTTCGCTTAACAAGACGAATTTTATTGGGTGTGCACGTGAAACCACCTCAATAATTACTTCCTATTATGTTATTAGAGTTTAAACACCCTGTGTGCAATTGTCTTGGTCACAGTACTAGACGCATAGCTTGTACTCCTTCATGTTGAAAGAATGTACGGTTATATCTCTTCGAGAATCTACGTTTGAAATTACTTCAGGCCGTAAGAACCTGCTTTTGTACTACAAATTTACATGTATTTCATTGAAGAATCTTTTCTTCATGTTGAAAGAATTGAATTTTGTAATACTTCATCTCAAAAGCATAAATATGTACATGTCTATTTTTTTCATGTTGAAAGAATCTACGTTTGTATTGCTTCATGTTGAAATAAGCTGCGTTTGTTACTTTGTATTTCTTCATGTTGAAAGAATCTATTTTTGTATTTCTTTATGATAAAAGAATCTATGTTGGGTTTTTTTTTTCACGTTGAAAGAGTACATGTTTGTAGTTTTTCACGTTGAAAATATCTGCTTGTCTATTTTTATGTCAAAAGAATGTACATGTGTGTGTCTATTTTCTTCATGTTGAAAGAATCTACACTCGTATTTCTTTATGCTGAAAGAGTCTATATTTGTATTTATTCACGTTGAAAACGTCTGCTTTTCTATTTCTTTATGTCAAAAGAACGTAGGCTTATGTCTATTTTTTTCATGTTAAAAGAATCTAAGTTTGTATTTCTTCATGTTGAACTTGAAGAGAAGAACCTAGATTTGCGTCTCTTTTCCTACATATTGAAAGACTCTTAAAACTTTTTTGATTGTATTTCTTCACGCTAAAAATGTTTTGTTTGTTTATTTTGAAAGTGTTTGCATTTCTTTACATTGAAAATATCTACGTGTCTATTTCTTCATGTCGAAAAGAAGAATGTGCGTGTCTATTTCTCAATGATGAAAGATTCTTATGCCTGTATTTCTTCAATTTGAAAGAGTCTTATGTCTGTATTTCTCCATGTTGAAAGAATCTGCATACTAGTTACTTCATTTTAACTATGTCTGTGTTTCTAGAAGAAGAAGAATATATGTTTGTATTACTTCAGGCTGCAAGATCCTGCTATTTGTATCATTTCATGTTAAAAAACTAGTTTCTATATCTTTACGTTGAAAGTATAGACTGTTTGCATTATTTCATATAATATGAATTCTTAAATTTTACAGCTACAAATTACAGTTTATACTAATTGTTATACATACAATGTAGTAGCTTTTCACTCCAGCGTAATTTTTGAGAATTTTATTTGAGTATGCACATACTCAGGCTGCAGATTTTTTCGCCTTTGATTCAATTCTGATGTTTTAAATTGAATCTGAGCATTTCGAATTAGTTTTCTGAGAACAAAGAAGGTGGGGAAAAAATGAATGCTTAGGTATATGGGATAAAATGTGTTTAAATTCCTTGGATTCAAGGTGTAAATTTTCAGCTCTTTAATTCAAGCTATTATCAGAATAGCCATGAAATATATAATCTTTTTTTCACAGGGTTAAACAAGTGCTTTACAAAGTGTAACTTTATAAAACGGATAACACACAGAAATACATGTATAACTTTAAACAATCACCAAACATACACGAGTAACATGTTATTAACGAACGCACACAAATATTTAACAAATTTTTATGATGCGTAAGACAGAAAAAAATTTGTCGTTGAAAATAGCAAACAACAAATGTTAACGTCATCTAAAAAATTGATTTAACTAGCAATAAGAGATTGAAAAAAAAAGAAGGAATAATGCTTGTTGGCGTCTTAGATTTTCTTGTTTGCAGCGGCAACTGAAACCCCTCCTGCATCCCTAACCCATATTTCCCCTCTTTCCTGTCATTCTCTGAGAAAAACTTGTGAATTCTTCATAATTAGAAAATTTTTGACCCACAAACAAACTATCATCAACATCCGCCATTGTTACAATCTCAAAATGACAACAGGCAAGACAAATCACTGGCAACGGAAGTAGATTGAAATTTTGAAACCACATAAAGACAAACACGCCTTGTGCATTTCTTCATGCGCATGAAGAAATACACAGTTCCTTACAAAAATTATGGCGGATATTTCGCGGCTACGCATAAGGGCCTATTTAACCATACCTGGTTGGCAGAAGTTTTATTTTAACTAACTGTGGCTTATAGGAGGCGGATAAAAGTATCTAAATCCTGGTACAAATCGAATGAATAATAAGGCCATTTAAAGAGGTTTAGAACCACGGGTGCGATGAAATACAAGCAAAAATCAATTGAGAATATGTGGAGACGAAGTGTTAATAGTATAATGAAGGCTTTGCTCGATCAAAGAAACGACAATGCGTAGCATGCCTTACTGATAAAAAAGAGTAGTACTTTTTATGAAGGCCAAAGAAAAATGGTCTGAAATATTTCCCAATCACCGAATAATTTCTAATTAGCCATGTGGGCAAAGTTAGCTATAAAAGCGCTGTGAAAAGATTAGAAAGAAACCAAAAAAGAGGGAGAAATAAGTTCCACACATGCATATTTAGGAAAATTGGAGGAATCAGAGACCACAATTTGCGTACGGTGCCATTATACAAAAGAATCAAGAGGTTTAAAAACCTTTATATTGAATTAAAGTAAAGGCTAAGGCCTTGCAATAACAAAAAAGGAACATGCAAGCAAGAAAATTGCATCCTCAATTACTAATTTTAATCAAAGCGCCATATGCAGATCAACGGCACGCGTTAAGGATGGGATGCAGAATAACACAGTGGTTTCCGTCGTCAAGAAGGATGGGATGCAGAACAACACAGTGGTTTCCGTCGTCAAGAATGTCAGAAAGGGTTGTACATTGTCACCGCATCTTTTGGTAACCTATTTACACGAGGACTATAATGAACCAGCAACACACGAGGACTATAATGAACCAAC